>SKCR01008869.1:0-107778 GCA_019454045.1 Zanthoxylum bungeanum | reverse complement strand
AACAGTTCCTAACCAGTTCCTTTGATTTTCTGAATTGATAATCCTTTTTATCACTTCCTCTACAGTGCACTTCGAGAGTGGGCTCTTTATGGGCATTAGAACTGCATTCTGGGATATTAAGAGGGTCATTGGTTATTACATGGGAAGTTCTAGTGTTAAATGAGTCTGCCTCTTCATCGGAGTCGGAGCTACTCCAATCTAACTCAATTAGTCTTTCAAGTTTCTCATAAGTTCTATCACTGGCACTCCAAGGCAATTCACAACTGCATAGTGAATTATTTTTGCAGTCACCACCAGCAATCAGAGAGTTCTTAGTTTTTACTGATTCAACTTCTTCATAAACACTTCTCCCATCCAGTTCCGTCTGTCTCCTAAATTTCTGATCTTTGTCATGATTCTCACTGTAATGCACCGGAAGATGATGTGAGGAACTATTTCCACATTGCTGAACCTCTTCTTTAGCCAAAGAGCTACTAACATCTCTTCTTTTTTTCTTGTTATTGCTCAATCTATTGACAGCATTCTTCTGCACTCTTAAATTAGCTTGGGTTGCTTGTACAATTTCTAAGTTTTCAGCAGTTGATGGTTTAGCAATATTTGGTTCGCAATCCTCACAGTACCAAATAACGTCATCCTCAAATTTTTCTGGCAATACAGGTAAGCAATAGCTAGAAAAGGAAAAAGAAAAATAGAATTAGAATAAAATAAAATAAGAAATAAGTGTCATAAAAAGACGAAGGAAAAAGTCAAAAGTTGACCAACACTACAGGTTCTGGGATTAGTCGAGGTGCGCGTAAAGTGGCCCGGACACCCCGGTTATCAAAAAAAAAAAAAAATAACAAAACAAACACATGCTTTATCTAAATGCGTACTAACTAAAATAAAATGCTTATTGATGTCCATGTAGCATAGAACCAGCAGCAGCAGTTAAAATGACACTGTCAAGTAAAAACATATAAAACAACAAAGAATGCAACTTACATATGCACAGCAGTAGTCTGACATTTGTCACAGTCAATCAAAGCTTCATAGTAGCCCCTGTCACCACACTGCTGACAAACAGTCACCTATGGCAGTAAATGTTTACAGTTAGACCTACCTTCATATATATATGAATGCACTTTTGTGTGAATGTGTATGGACATATGTATAAAACTCGTACATACATGCAAGTATTAATCAGCAAAAGAAACTCTTTTAATACCCTACAGCACATATAAATTATAACCCATGTTTTATTGTTTTATAAAAAACAAAAACTAAAAGAAATTTAACTCATGCAATGCAAGTCAAAAAATTAACAGATGCAATGCATCAATATGCAGACTGTTCCATATAAGACTTGTAATATTTTTGGCTTTCTGCTAGTTTTTATAATGCATAAAACAATAAATTTATCCTACACATTTCAAACTCAATAAGTAAAATTAACAATCACATCACATGAAAAAACATAATACATAAAGCAATAAGTTTGTCCTATAAATTTCAATTCAATAAGTAAAATTAAAAATCACATCACATGGAAAAATCATAATGCATAAAGCAACTAACATTTAAAATTCACTGTTCAAAAATAATATTAATTCTGAAAATAAAAAATCCAAACATGATTACAATTCAAACCAACTGAAAGAACCACAAATTCATGATATTATTCATCAATAATCATCATCATCTTCAGTCCCCTCTTCAACTTCTTCTACCATCCTCACTCCTCTAGCTTCCTTGGTCTTATTTTTTTATTCATGTTTTAGAATTATTTTAAATTAAAAAATTAAAAAATGGATACATGGAGGTGCACACTCCAACGCCTAGGCGCGCTTCGCACATTGTTCCTAGACATTGGAGCGCGTACCTCAGGCGTAGACACCAGCCACCATGCCTGATGGAGGTCCAAGCGAGGCAACCTGCATCAGGAATGTGTCTAGGCACTGAAACCTAACCCAATTCCCGTATATCCAAATACCTAAAAACCCAACTCAATTTCAAATTATATACAGCTTTCTAAAACTCGTTAGGCACTAGTTGGGTCGCAAACCAACGCCTAGAATATTCCTCGAGAATGGGCTGAGTGATGTAAGATGAGTGTACATGGCTTTCATAAAGTCAAGAGAAAAGGTGAGGTGGGCTTATAAAACTAGAAAAGCATGGGTTGTGCTTACAAAATTGATGGCTTACAAAAAAATGTACAAGATTTTTTAATTATTTTATGCAATAATTGTCATTAAACGGAAAACAACTTTCTTTATAATTATTGATTACTATAAAATGGGAAAAAAACCTTATTTAAAATATAATTATTAATTACAATTAAAAAAATGATTAGAATACAATTATTGATTACTATAAAAACCTTTATTGGAATATAATTATTGATTACCATAAAAAGGAAAAAAAAACCTTATTTAGAATATAATATAGAAATTTATTAACAAACCCTATTTCTCATCATTTATTATAAAAAAAAAAAACCTAACTCTTAATTTGTTTCCGATCTAATCTTAATGTTTTAAATTTTATTCCTCTTTAGTTATTTTTTGACTAATAAGAAGTTTGACCTAATTTTTTTTCCTTTGACCTATATAAAGCAAATAATAATATAATAAAATAATGAATGAATGAATAATTAAATTTATTGTTCACGTGAACAATAATTTTTTTTTTTTTTTTTACTTTTAAAAATGAGTGGCCAAATCCAAATACATTTGTAACCCTTTATCTCATTTGGGTATTGCATTTTGAAAGAACTTATTTTTATTTTAAATACACACTAAATATTAACTCTTTATTGTTTTTATGTGTATGAAACCACTTACATTCACATTATGAATGTGTCTAAACAAACATACATTTAATTGACAATCATTTTGTGATTGTAGGTAAAAAACAATTATAGTCACAGTGACTGAGGCCACAAATGTGACTATGCTCAACATGCCTAAGGATCGGTAATGTGATTGTGGGTCGGAAATTTAATTGAAATAACTAATGTGACAAAGGCCAAAAGAGTGACTGAGGGTCGACAATATGACTGAGGTTACAATTGTGAATGTACTCAATGTGTTTGAGGTCACAATTGTGACTGAGGGTCGGCAACGTGACTTAGATAATTAATGTAATTAACATAAAAAAAATATGACTGAGAGTCAATAATATGAATGAGGTCACAATTGTGACTGTGCTCAATGTAATTGGGGACAAGGTTAAAAAATTGATATCCGATGCGAGGTGGTCCCTTGCGTAAAGCAAGGCGGGCAGCCTCAAGGCAGTTAAGGCGGCAACCTTAATCGGATTACCAAAAAACTAAAAGCATAAAATCATAAAATCATCAAAATGAAATCATCTACAACACATTTATATCAACTAATACATAAATGCATTCATCAAAACTAAATAAAATGAAACATAACAAAGTAGATTCATGAAATAAAATGACCAATAATCTCTAAATAGGCATCATTTGTGTCTAATAGCATGAAATTTATGTTTGAAGTGTCATCATCACAAATAATTTTTACTAATAACAAATAATATAATAGTAAATATTGGTTATTTTTAAAGATAATAATTATTTTACCATTTTTGGCGATGCATCGAGGTCGAGCTGTCCAGTCAAATCAGTTAACAACATCGTTAGTTAGGATTTCAAAATTGGGGATTTTGATTTTGTAACTTTCTAGTTTTTAAAGAAGCTCAAGTCGGGACTCTTGGTTCGACTTTCAACTCCCTTATAAATTTTTTATTTTTAAAAAAATTACAATGTTCAGGCTTTTGGGTTGAGGCATCACCTCAAACAACCTCAGGCTGTTCCGATTCGAGGCCTCATAAGGTAGGCAGCCTCAGGAATTTGAAGCGGGCCCATTGAAAACTTGGTCTGAGGTGACAGCCTCGAAGCACCGCTGGCCACGAGTCGGCTGAGGCGGCGCCTCTACAAGCGCCTCAGATGAAGTTTTCAAACTATGACTGAGGGTTAGTAATGTGACTAAGATTATTAATGTGACTGAGAGTTGACAATATAATTGATGGTCGACAAATGTAACTGAGGTAACTAATGTGATTGAGGGTCGACTGTGAATGAGGTCATAATGTGACTGTGATCAATGTAACTGAGGGTCGGCAATGTGACTGAGGTAACTAATGTGACCAAGATCACTATGTGATTGTGCTCAATGTAACAGAAGGTCAATAATGTGACTAAAGTAACTAATGTGATTGAGGTCATAAATGTGACTGAGAGTCGTCAATATGATTGATTATATAATTGTGACTATGTTCAGTAGTTCGGGAGTGTACAATACAAACCTCTAAGTGCCTCGTTGTGAAAATGAGAGCAAATAGTATAACCATATGTGAAATGAGATTGGAAAAAACCTAAGTTGATATATACAACAAACACCATAAGAAAATAACCTAGATTTCACCGAGCTTGATAAAATAATAATTTCGAATAGAACATAATAGCATCAAATGATTTATGTAGCCGACCTCATCTAATGAGAAAATACTCTTGTTTGATTTGGTTTGATGTATTATTTCCCAATAATATATTTATTAATTTTAACTAAATTAGTTCCAAACAATTATTAAAAGTTCTCGTTTAAAGATATTTTGGATTATATTTAAAAGGACTTTGTTAAACTCTTCTTTAATTGTCATCGTTGGAATCTAGATTGAGAACCATCCTAAAACCATTATAGTAGCCCATGCCCAATAAAATTAAAATCTACTGAAATATATGTGCTCACTAATGAATAAGTAAACACGTGACATGCAACATAATCAAGTTTCTCTTAATAAGCTTGTCAACTGGGTCGGAGTCTTTGACATGTCCACTTTTATCTTAAAAAAGAAAAGCTTCCTGCAAAAGCACTTCCAAAGAACACTTCTAATTATTAGTAAAACACGTAAACCGGTTTACCCTATTTAATCTATGACCCTTACAGAATTTAAACACTCATATACAAAACCAAAATCATTAAAAAAAAAAAAATAATCCCAAAAATCAATATGTTGACGGCTGATTTTAGTCTCAGGGACAGTAAGGGCTCTTCGCTCCCGAGACAATCTTCCTGCATTGCGAATTTGTTTTTGTTATGGGAAACCAAAGTAAATTTGGCAAAAGATTGATGAACACACCAATCAACAAAGGGATTTAACGTGGTTCGGCGGATCAGATCCAACTTACATCCACGGGCACAAAACGGGTGATATTCTATTATTGAAAAATACGCTGTTATTTGTTTACAGGTCTAACAAAATTTCTTTCTCTCCAAGTATGCTCTCCCCTCCCATTTATACTAGCAAAGAGGCGGTTTCCCTTTCCCACAAGACTTATTGGCGAAACTACCTTTGCCTCTATCTTTATCCTATTAGAACACTGACTTATGAACTTATCCCATGAAAGTAGGGTGATTTATCATCTCATCCCGTGAAAGTAGGATGACTTATATTCTGGAACATATCTCGCCATCTGCTCGGTCTTTACGAGGTCGGTCACAATGGTCCTATGAACTGAGAATGCTGCTATCGATCTGATAATGCCCGGTCATCCAAGCTTAAGTGGTCGGTTACCAATCATGAAGTGCTCAGCCCCGTACCGTTGGCTCATGAAACATCTAATGGTCGGGTCAGCACTAATGATCTCGATAAAGAAGGGAGTTACATTTTTACCTCTGTCGTGCTGCTTAAATACCATAGTGCTTGAAAATACCATCAACATATGTCCCCTAATTCTCGGTTCCAACGAGTATACAAGATGGTGCCGGGAACTATACAAAAAGAGTAGTACTCCTGAAGGACTGATGGCTGGCCCTTTTAAGGAGAAGTTTATTGGCCTGTCACCACCATGGCCTCGGTAGGATTAAGATGCTCGGTTTGATTTCCTTTCCCGCCAAAACAAAGTCTTTTCGTCGCCCTTCTGGAGACTCTCTCGAGTTGCGCAGTCATCACATCCATTTAAATGCCCATCAAATCATCTATAGGGTTTAACATGAGCCTGACACTTGTCAAACATTGGCCGGCTTCCCGCCAAAAGCAAACAAAACCGACCGTTCACTACCGACACCAAAATACATCCAATCTCAACCGTTCATTCAACTCTGACAAATCACTTCCGAAGTCGACAAATGGCACACATCTGGGGCTCTTTCTTGATCTAACGGTCACAAACGCTCCGACGTGACTATAGGAAGATGAAGCGATCACCTTGCGTCTGTTTGGAAAAAATTTGAATTCTATCGACTGCAAAAACTCTCTTCTCTCCAACTGCGACCCGTCCGATTAGTGCGACCAAAGCTCTCAAAGCACTCTTCCAGCCTTCGAAAAGAATCAAGTAAGTCTCTGAACGACCTCATTGGTTTGTACTTGCTGTTCATTTTTTTGTTTTTGTTTTTTTTTGTGGTGGAGCATGTCTGGATTTTGGGATGATGGGTAATGGATTAGGGAGACTTCAGGTTGTTCTTGGTTCTGTGTCTTGCTCGACGTTGCTAGGGAGAGATTTATGGTTTGATGGATGTTGTTAGGGCACTTAGAACCCGTAGGCTTAGTTTTCCGGACTCTCAGGGTAATTACGAAGTCCCCGGTAGTTTTAAAAATTAGCTATAGATTGACCTCTTCTTTCCCATTTCGGATGTCAGGGATGTCTGATAATGGATCTTCCTCGGCAAACCCTGCTAAACCTCCGACTCCCCTTGCCGTAGAGCTCTCCTCGAGCACGGGGGCACCAAGCGTAGAGGACCCCGACACTACCCCCACTCCTTCCGAAATTGAAGAAGATACCTACCATCACAGAATTCCACGGAAGGACCCAGAGCCCGGTGAATTCGACTGCTCTGCTTTGGACATGAATCGGCCCTCCAAGATAACCGAAGATGATCTAGTATTTCTCCGGCAACGCTATGCTATTCCGATAGATATTTTCCCTCGAAGTCCCCGGTCCACTTGACCGTGCCAGTCAACCTGATGAGGGTTCAATGGCTCTTCTTCCAGCCTTCTTCGAGTGTGGACTCTGGCTGCCAATTCAGCCTTATTTCGCCTCGTTGTTGGCCGAAATAGAGATCGCCCCTTGCCAACTAAGCCTGAATAGTTGGAGGATCTTGGCCGGGCTATACGTGATTTGGCATAGGGCAGGCCTCGGCGAACCTACTCTTGAAGAAGTGAAGAGGTTGTATCGATTAAAGGCTAACCCAAGAATGCATCATGGCTGGTACTACCTTTCTGCTTACGCCGAGTCGTCAAACATCGTCGGTAAACTCCCCGATTCCAATAAAAACTTCAAAGATTTGTGGTTCTGGGCCACGGGAGATTGGGGACGGGCCATGACAACATATGAAAATGAGACTTTAGTCCCGGGCATTTTTAGGGCGGGAGGTTAGGAATCTAACCATTAGTGTGTCTGCTCTTTGATTTTGTAATAGGATTCTAACTTCTTTAACTCTTCCCAGCCTGTTGGAGGGACGCTCCCAAGGTCTCTCATCGGGTCCGGTGCGGATACGATGGGCTCGGCGATATGCCGACCATTGGAAGCAATTGGTTAATGATGCAGCCTTTGTCGAGTCGGGCCTCATCCTGACTGATCCTCCGAAGGTCCCGAGGCGGATATGTAGATTCTTACTAACCCTCTAACCGATCCTCTTGTTTGCTTAGCATGATAATGACTTGAAATTATTCAGATTCTAGACTGACCACTTTTATGCCTTTGCCTTTTGTAGGAATGTCGAGGAGGCCCAAATACCTAGATCAATTGACCGGTGCAACAAAGAAAACCGACCATATTAGAGCCGGACCCTCTCATAAATGGCCAGCAACTACCGAAGCCAAAAGGGTGACTGAAGAAGAGGCAGCCCCGCCGGCTACCCAAAGCTTATCTCCCTCATCCAGGGCATCGCCAACAGTCATTACCTGACCTGCCAGCCCCCAAAACCTTCTAGAAAAAGGAGACGTCTGATCGGGGCAGAAGAAACCGAGAGATAGAGGAGGAGCAAGCCCCGAGAAAAAAAGAAGCCAGTTCGGAAAGAAAAAAAAACGCCTAGGGCACTTCCAGAAAGTGTAAAGGTACCGTGATTCTTGGCGTAGAAGACCTCGGTCAGGACGTCAGGGAGGCCACTTCTCACTTGGTGCCGACGATCAACGAACTGGCCGAAGCGGTCCCTCCGGTGAAGATTCTGAGATACGAAGATCTCTCTCTCGAGGATGTGGTTACATGGTTGTGCTCCCAGATGGCCAAGGTAGCCACACTTTCCCCATTCCCATTATGAGTCCATGACTTAATCTAATTTCTGATTTTCTATTTCTCCTCGGCAGGTGACCTATCTGGCGGCCAAAAACAAGGATCTCCTCCTAAGCCTTCTATCCGAGGGTGGCCAAGCACAGAGACTTCAGAACCGCCTTATTGAAATGAAGGTCGAGCTGGCTAATAAAGACGAAACGATAAAAAACATGGAACTGGCCGCGGTTGAGGCTCATTCAACAAATAAATCTCTCAGGGCCGCCGCCTCTCTGGAGAGGAAAAACGCTGAAGCTGCCAAGAAGGACTTGGAGGCTGCCCAAGCCGACAACATGATCCTATAGGTGGAAGTGCGCAGCGTTGAATCCAAACTGAGGGCTAAAGATGAAGAACTGGTACGGGCCCGTGATTGAGCTTAAGAGGAAGGAAGCTGAGTTGGAGGCCGAGAGGGACGCAATCAGACTTGAGGGTGTCGGGGACTGCGCCGAGATTATCCCGATGATATTGCCCAACCTGGATATGGTGCCTATCCATGCGGCCACTCGCTTCTGCAAAGGGGATCTATCACAGGAGGAGTTTCAAAAATGGCTACCCCATTCTCCTGAAGAGGTGATGAATCCCGACCCCATTTCGATCGCCCCGGTGCCCCCAGCTCCTGAAGAAAACTGACATGGGGCTCCCGTTCCTGCCCCGGAAGCTATATTTATCGGGGCCTCTCAGGCCGTCAATGTGGAAGCCACTGTCCCTCCTCCCGAGGTCGAGCCCAGTCATCTTCCACTCGAGCCTATCGAGGAAGAACCAATACCAATGGCTCCTGCGGGGGCCGATGAGTAGGGGGTAACCCGAACGGGGCCCCATGTAAACTTAAACAAAAATACACCTCTTTGTAATAACTTTTACAATTATGTATTTTCTTTTTTCTTTTTTTTTTTGTCAATGCACGTTTCTTTCCATTCCATTCCTTGTCTTCCACAATTTGCTCTGAATGCGTTCTTGCAAACGACTACTCGAGGTCTGACCGACCGAGGAGACTAACTCGGTGGGACGTAACCCGACCCCGAGCTGAGAGAAACATTGGCTATGAGGGAATGTTACATCCCCAGACCAAAAAGCTGACTCGGTGGGACATAACCCGACCCCGAGTTGAGAGAAACACTTGGATTTGGGGGAATGTTACGTCCCCAAACCAAAAAGACAGACTCGGTGGGACGTAACCCGACCCCGAGCTTAGAGAAACCACAACGGCCTCGGCGGAACGAAACCAGCCTCAAGCCGAATAACCGAGTGGCCTCGACGGAATGAATCCAGCCCTGAACCGAATAACCAGAAGAGGCCTCGGCGGAACGAATCCAGCCCCGAGCCGATAACACAAGCAGTAGCCTCGGCGGAATGAGTCCAGCCCCGAGCCGATTAACCAGAAGAGGACTCGACGGAACGAATCCAGCCCCGAGCTGATAACACAAGCAGCGGCCTCGACAAAACGAGTCCAGCCCCGAGACGATTAGTCCGTGGGACTTATTCAGAAGAGAAGTTAGTCAACCTTTGAAGCCCTATCGAATCTGGCACGGGCGTCCCCTTGCCAGACCAACGAAAAACAAAAATAAAACTTTGGAATATAAAATCAAAAAGCGGGGGTGACCTAGCACTTATCCCAAAGTAAAACATTTCGTAAGTGAAACAACATCAAGGATGCCTCAAAACAGCGTCCTGTCCGAGGTCTCTAAAACACAATTCTGAATCTTTCAATTTAGAGTCCTGGCGAATTAGGATTCGGATCAAAGAGCGTTTAGAATGGTAAGGGCACATTCCTCTATACGTCAGGTCACCATGAGGCTTGTGTATTGTTCGAGGGCTCCTCCTTACAACGCTAGAGCATGCATACGCTACGAGAGTACAGTCCCTCCCCTTACTATGCTTCTCACAGACTCGGATGACCAAATGGGTAGGGATCAAAGAGTTTTCGAAACATTAAGGGCAAACGCCTCCTTATGTTTGGTAACACTGGAGCAAGCAAACGCCACAAGGGCATAATCTTTCCCCGTGCTATGCTTCTCACGGATCCATTGGTCAGACAAAATATATGGGAACACATTCCCCACAGTCGTATTCCCTAAACCGGCCAGGACGACCATCTCACGGGGGCACTCCCTCCCCACGATTACTCGTGGGTTCGCATCCCGAGATATCCCTTTTAAATACAAGTCATAGGGTAGTTACGCCCTAGCTTCGGGAGTTCGACACTACCACGGAGGGTTCACGTGCTCCCTCATGCATTTCATCCCTTGACGCGGTCCTGATCCTAAAAAATGAAATGAGTCAGGTCGGAGCACTTCTGCCCGGGGTTTTTATGATAGCACCTGTGATTGGTGTGTCACGGGTTTGGTGCCTTTCCTGATCCCAGATCATCCCTTCGCATCGAGTATATCCCCAAAATATTGAATACGGCTTTCAAATCTAATTAAAAAAACGAATGAAAATTTTCTTAATTGAAAAGAGAAAATTTTATTCATATTCGGGGACCTAGTGCTTTCCTACAACTCTCTGCGGGACATTTCGAGAGAGGCTTTATATTGAGCTCCTAACCCTTGTCGGGTTGTTAAAAACGAGATAAAGAAAAATCTACTGGAAGTACTTTCTCAACATCTCGGCATTCCAAGGCTTCCTTAACCGCGTGCCATCCAGCTGTTTTAGAATATAGGCACCCGACCTTACCACCTCCACAATTTTATAGGGTCCTTCCCACTTGGCACCTAACGAACCTTCCTCCGGCTTCCGAGTGTTCAAGGTGACCCTTCTCAACACCAAGTCACCTGGAAGAAAGACACGGGTCTGAACTTTTTTTTTGTAGAAATGGGCCATTCTTTGCTGATAGATTGCTGCCTTCACAGCCGACTTCTCTCTCTTTTCTTCGATCAAGTCGAGATGACTTCTGATGAGTTCTTCATTCTGTCCGTCCTTAAAATGTCGGACCCTGTGGGTAGTCATTTGATCTCTACTGGAATAACCACTTCGCATCCGTATGATAAGGAAAACAGAGTTTCCCCTGTGGAATCCTAACAGGTCGTTCGGTGCGCCCACAACACTTCCGGTAACTCCTCGACCCATAAGCTCTTGCAGGCTCCGAGTCGAGCTTTAAGATTTGCATTAATGGTTTTGTTTGTCGCCTCAACCTGCCCGTTAGACTTGGGATGGGCAGGTAAGGCGAATCTTAAGGTGATTTGGAGGTCTTCACAGAGTTTCCTGAAGCCATTGTTATCGAACTGTTTTCCGTATCGTGATGACGGCCCGAGGAATTCCGAACCTGCAGATAATATTTTTCTTCAAAAACTCCGTAGCTTTCTTCTCTGTGATAACAGATAGGGGTTTGGCTTCCACCCATTGGTGAAATAATCTATGGCAACAATGTCGTATTTCACCTGCCCTCGCCCCCTCGGCATCGGCCCGTGATATCTAGCCCCCACTGGGAGAGAAATAATCTATGGCAACAATGGCTGGTGGTGAACATTGGCATTCTTCTGACATCCTTCACATTTCCGGGCCACCCTTATACCGTCCAGATGCATGGTTGGCCAGTAGAACCCTTGCCTTAAAGCTTTAAAGGCAATTGATTGTCCTCCGGCGTGACTCCCACATATTCCCGCATAAATTTCCCTGAGCACATAGTCAGCCTCTGTTGGAGTTTCTACGGTCCCGAGGATCGAATAACAAGATACAACGAGGGAGTTAAGGAATACTCACATCGATCGGTTGAGCGACGCGGCGACGAACAAAAATTTCTTTTCTGCCCACTGCAGCTCACGGCAGTTCACTAGTTTCCTCCTCCAAGAATTCGATCATTGATGTCCATAAAAGCTCCAAGCTTTGTCATGGTAATTCCAAGCTCATGGGTGGACTTCCCTATCACATTCGCATGTCTCTCGGAGTGCTAGCTCTTGATGTTTTTGTCACAAAAACATCACACTTTGCTTCCCTTTTCTTCCTTGGCTCTCGGCAAACCAGAAGCAGAAGAACAAGAACAGCCCCAAGGGCGTGAATGAGAGGGAGAAGAGAGAAGAGAGTAAGTTGGTTGGTGGGAAAAAGTGTATCAAATACACTTAATGAATTTCCAAAATTCATTTCTTTTATTTTCTCTTTCCAAAAGTCAAGCAAAAGCTTGCCAACAACCAACATCAATCAATCAATCAATGAATAGTGATTGGTGTCAATCACTCAAAGTGAAAGACATCTATCACTTGATTGACGAATGATGTGACGCTAGATGCGACTAGTGATTTGACGCTTGATTTGACTTGCGTGCCGCACTCGAATTCGAAATGCGAATGCGCTCGCAAATAATCTCGGGCACGGGTTCGCTAATTCAAAATTAACGAATTTTCCGTTGCGACGCAATTAAATGATTATGCCTAGCGAAATCACTATTCACGTCGCTTACGAATTAATTCTAAATTAACTCGTTCGCCGATTTAAAATTTGATTTTAATTCCGCGTCGAAATCCAATTTCGTTTAATATATCGAATATTAATTTATCGATTAATTCAAATTAATCGTTCTCTCTCTTTAAATGATATTTTATCCTAGATAAAATATCTCCGCAATTAATCTTAGATTAATTTTCTCTCTCATCTAATTATGACCCAGATTAATTAAAGGCGAGTCATACGTCATCGGTGAATCTTCGGGAAGCAACCCATGAGATCCCCAGATATGTTGGTAGTAAATTCGGTCGTCGGACTATCCGAACACGTAAGTACCTAGTACTACGTTTGTACCGATTTACAAGACAAGGTTGGCTTCTAGCAAAGCGCCATGCCTACCCAATTCTCCAGAAATATCCTTACAGGAATATAAGATCTGTATCAGGCGTAGTATACGTGGTATTGCGTATTTCGATCCAGCATCGGATGATCACATGCAAGGCCTGGGGCTGGTACAATGTCTGCCCCGTACGAAACATATATCGGATGACAAGCAACTAGTCTCTTTATTATCGGATAATCATGACCAAGTCATATTATCCCAATGGTTGTAACCCTTTAGAGAACCAGTTCTGTATCCCTACGCGATCATCATCTCCATATGACTGGAGTGATACTTCCGTTTTGACATCACACCCAACACACTACGATTCTCAATATACCCAGTAGAGGCGTACACAGAACCTGTTAAAGCCCTGGACGACCAAAACCAAAGTATATTGATTGTCGCAAGTATTAGCGGTGCAAGTCTCAGGTTAAGACCAAATACACCTACCCTGATTTCGGATTTCCATAGACACATAGTCATACTACCAATGGAATTCCGAGGGGGTCTATCCAGAGCGAAGCTGTTTCCCGTACCATCGGTAAAACACAATCTCCTATTACACTTGCATGAGTATCCTATACCCAAATATATGAGAACTATGCCGTTGTGCCCTCACAACGCGTACAAGTGTAATGATTTATCCTTCATGGATTGATACTGTCTCATATCATTCTCAATCCAGGAACAAATCATAAGGACCTCTATCATTTATACATCTAGGTGCTCTAATCACAAATGATAAGAGTGCAATCTCCTTTGTCACATAGTTAATTTGTACAACAACACCATGATCTGTACAAATAGTGACGCTATGGGTCATAATTATCCAACAATCTCCCACTAATGCTTGCTTCAATCCATACATGGATCGAATAACCTGCAAACCTTGTTTGCTTGTTATGGTACGACAAAACCGACAGGATGTTGTAAACATCCTACGAAAGGTTTCCTTTTCAGGAAAGCGATTTTCCCGTTCAGCTGACATATTTCATAAATGAAACATGCAGCATTAGCAAGCATTATCCAAATGGATTCATCGTGGCAACAGTTAAAAAGTTGAATCAAAATCAACATAATGTTGATAACGATACCTTTCCGCTACAAGCCCAGCTTAGTACGTTGGTATATTGCCTTCCATGTATGTCTTCCTTGAAGACTTATATTGTACCAATAGGCACAATACCTTGCGGTACATCAACTAGTGTCTAAACATAGTTGGTATACATGGAATCCATTTCGGATGTCATGGCACTTTGCCATAATAGGGAGTCGATACCTTGTATCACTTCCTCATACGTAGTCAGTTGGTATTCCTAAAAAAGATTGACATCTTAACGAGGTGAGATCAGAAACCCATACCCCAGTTTGTTTTCTGACTCTCTCGGATCTACGCGGTTCTTGTGTATTCGAAGATTACTGGTATAGTTTCATCCTTGATGAACTATTTGTGTTCCATTAAGGAATCGGTGCCTAGAATAGTATTACTCTGAATTTCATCGAGTTTTACTATCCTCCCACTTACCACTGCATTTAGGTATTCCTCTTAGGAAAACCGCATGGTGAGCAACAATTAAATTGTTCTCTTGTGAGTTGTATAAGTAATATACTTCGGTATCCCTAGGATAACCTACAATTGGCACTTATCCAATTTATGTTTTAGTTTGGTATCATCCAAACATATGCCTAGCATTCCCAAATTATCAGGAATGTTAAACCCGGTTTCTTTCCTGTTCATATCTAATATGAAGTCTGTCAAAAAGATTATTATGGAACCTTATTCAAAATAATTTCTGCACTGTTTATGCGTATCCGTTGAAGGAAATAGTAGCTCAGAGCGACTTATGATTAGCATTATAATGTCTAACACAATTCGGTTAATCCGTTCGGAGACACCGTCAAAATGACGTGTTCCGGGAGGAGTCCTCATTGAAAGAATACTATAATCTTTCAAGTATATTAGAAACTTATTGCTTAAGTATTTTCATCATGGTCTAACCGTGGTGTTTAATACTTTAGCCGATCTGTTTGTCTATTTCGTGTCGAAACTGAAAAAGTTTCCGATTTGTGTTTCAAAAGAAACACATAACCACAACGCGATGCCACATCCGTAAAGGTCACGAAATATTCATATCCACCTCAAGCCTAGCTAGACATGGGCCCACTTGCTTCACTATGAACTAGGGCTAACACTTCGGTGGCATTTGCACTTTTACCAAGTAAATAGTGTTTTAGGCGTTTTGCCCAATAAACTAGATTCATAGACTTTATTTGATTAGAATCAAATGTCCTAGTACCCACTCTTCGAAAGTGTGGATATACGATTCTTGTTTAATTGTGTTCCAGACAACAATGCCACAATATGTTTCTTCTCATCAAATCAGTTTGAGCTATTTGTTTGTCATGTTTCATGTTTGAGATATATTTATATTCAAAATATAAATGTTGTTATTCACATCTAATGTGTTTATCTCAATATCATCTTTATATAATAAAACACTTTAGTGTTCTGGGATATAAAGGTTCATCCGTATCGGATTAAACACTGATATAGAGATAATGTATCTAGTCAAACTAGTTACATTATAACAGTTTCCAAATTTAGGTACACACCCGAAGGTAGTTCCTAAAGTTAGGTATCTACGGTTAAAACAGCGACTTTCGTCCCGTTTCCAATTCGCAGATGAATCTCAATCTGAAGTCAGTATCCTACTCATAGCAGATTCTGAACATCAGTATATATATATTTATATGTATCACACTAAGTATTTAAAATCCAATTTTAATACTAGTAGTGAACATAATATGACAAACATATTTGAAGTCGGAGCCTTGCACCGTCTTCAATTCCTTCATGTCTGTCTTGTCCAAACGGCAGTCACGCTTCCGCGATCCCGTTTGCCACAATTTAGGCAGACATTTTGGGATATGTCCTTTATCTTCCTAGAAGATTATAATGATTTGCCTTTGCCCTTTTCCACATTCCAGAAGCCTTTGGCCTAGCCTCGGGTTTCTAGAATATCGAAGTAAGGTGCGCCTTGCGCTACTTGCCTATTGCAAACTTTGACTTTATCTCCTTGAGAATAGTCATTAATTCTCCAAGATTATTTATTGCAATTTAGTACTTCTAAGATCTAAAATAGATCTATGAAGATCCTTCAATTTCATTATCATACTTTAAGGATCTAATCCTTATTTCTGATTAAGAAATTAAGGAGTCTACTGCCACAAGCTAATGGATTAAGCACTAAAGTTATCATCACATGAATCTTCCAAAGACCATGCTCTACTATTTGCTTAATCCGGACTTAGGCCTAATATGTTATTTTATCAAATAAAGTAACTTATTAGTTTCCATGACCATCCTGAAATTATTCCCAATTTGAAAATTAAACCATTTAAATACATTTTCCCTAGGATTATGTTTTAAATGTCAATCTTTCAATTATATCTTGATTTTAATAGTCCAACTATTTAATCAACGATTTAGGTACTATTTATTATAATGATTATTATAGTCCAACTATTTAATCAATTATAATTTAATAGGTTGAATACAGTCCAACTATTTTATTTAAAAAACAATTTAAATATTAGTCCAACTAACATTTAATTTATTTGACGAATGATATTGGTTTGAGCGCGTATGGCAAGTAATTAAACGAATATTGCAAATTTAATTCTTGCCTCCCACTAATTTTCGGCGAGCCTCTAACCCTCTGTCGAGTACTCGGGAAACTGTGTTTCCTAATGGGCTAGGATCCCGTTAAGTATCACACAATCTTGACTTTGGCCAACAAATTGTATGATAATTAACTAGGTAGATCTCTAAGATCAATTGGATCCGATCCAATTCCTAGATCCAGTAGGGGGACATCCAAGTCCGAAACATATATCTTATATATGCCAATATATCCAATATATTACCTAACCTTTTTCCTCTGAATCAACTAAGCCTTAGCTTTGGCACAACAAACTTAGTGATCCCAGTTAAGCGTGACCCATTGACCATGGAAAACTTCGTAATCAATGTCGATGGACAAGAAGTGGTCTTGACTTTGGCCAATAAACCACAACTTGGACAAGACACCGATATGGAACAAAACTCTCGTGATTATCCTCGACGGACAAAGGTCTTGACTTTGGCCAATAAACCAATGCCAGTCTTGGATCTTGAGTAAGAATCACTCAATGGAAGGAAAAACGCTTAATATTTGTGAGGGTTTTTCGCGTGCAAATTGACAACTAATTTATTATCTTTGTTAAGGTCTCATCATCATACTGTAGGGGTTATTTAGGGGGTGAGTCTGGTAACGCAGCGGAAGCGGTGAAAATCCGATTTTCAGATTTCAAAACTTTTTCTCGGATAAATTAAATAAACATATTTATTTAATATTCCAATAATCAAATTATGAAAATAAATTCAATAAAACAATTTTAAGTGAATTTACCGAAATACCCTTGCTTTGTATTTTTTTGTCCGTTTTAGTCCGAAATTGATCCATCAATTTTGAATGATTCTAAATCATTTCTAAGATGAACTTATGATGTTCAAAACATCAAAACACCAAAGCAACCAAAATCCCCAATTTTCCTTATCTTGGCCGAATGCACCATTTGGTGCCCAAGTTGACCATTTGGTCATTTCATGCTTCAAAACTCATACAAATGAAATCCAATCAACATGAAACTTTGCATGCATCATATACACACCAAAATGCTCAACATATATGAAAACCCCCAAATTTGGAATTAGTTAAAAACCCTAATTTTTCAATTTCCTCAAATTGGACAGATTAGACCAAATACATTAAATCAATTACTTCAATCATCATTCTTCCATCCAATCCAAGTCTCAACACAATGAAACAACTCAAGATCAAATCTAGGTCATTTAAGAGTGGGTCAATAACTCTAGATTAGCAACATGGTTTCATAAACCTTAAAAGAATCCTTACAACTACAATAGTCACAAGTTTCCTTCACCATACATGCTCAACACTTCTATCAAACTTCCACCAACAAAAACACAAAGAAATAAAGAAATAAATAATCTAAGAACATCACATGTTGAAGCCTTGAACCTAAGGAACATATTCCTCTCTAATAGTAAGTTGGAAAAACTTACTAAATTCCAAGCTATCTTTGATTTTGTCTTTCTTTTCTCAAGCTTCCTTTGCCTTTCTTCAATGGAGTTTATTTTGATAAAGTGTATAGGTTAAGAAATGAAAATGAAATGAAAACAATATATACTTCCTTTATTTTAGCCTTGGCCGAATTTGCCAAGCCAAATTCAAGAAAATAAAATTTCAATTTCATTTACAATTTCATTAAATCAACTTGCATAAATATCTAAAAACACTTTAATGATATTTATATAAAGTCAACAAAGGCAACATAATCATTTACTTTAAATATCCTAATGTAAGATATTATATTTTAATTAATTTAATCATTTAACAATTAATAATTAATTAATTAATCAAATACAAATATATTAAATATATGTATAATATTTACATTAAATATTAAAAAAATATATTCATTTAGGATAAAAGTCAAATAACTCATTTTGACTATTAATTAATGTGTATTTAAATTAATCAAGTATTAAATGTAAATACACAATAATTAGGCAAATGACTATCTAGTCCTTTTAGCACGTATCTTGCGTTTAACCTTTAAACGACTTTATAAATAATCAATATTATTTATTAATGTTGCTCTAGTGCTCTACGAGTATGTTTCATTATTGAGACTCTCTAGATTCAGGTATATCCGTCACGAAATCAAATTTCGTGTCCATAATCTATCCACCCGTAGATTATGACGATCACGGATAATCTCGCTGAACCATTACAGGTCGAGGTCATCGCAAATGTATAATTCCTCCGTCACAGGTATCCGGATAAATCCCGAGATATAGATATAAACGTCAAATCTCTATCGGGATTATCCAGTCGACTATTCCATTAGCAATCTCAAAAGAATGTTTAGAACTAGCTTCTAAACTACCACGGGCCCATGGTTTTATCTGATTGCTAATCATATGGACTACCTATGCTCTGGTACACAGAACTAACGGATCCTATCTTGATACACATAGGACACCCTGAGGATCTATCTACACCAACGAACAGGCGGAGGTCTGATCTAAATAGATCGGTGACGTGACTGCCGTCTAAGTGTAGAAGATATCTCATGTGCCCACAATGGCATCTCAAGTCTAAGAATCACAAGTGCTACTCAACCCAAGAAGATTCTTATTGACGCTGGTGTACCATCCATTAAGAATCTTCGGTGAGTCGTTCAGTGTTTATCCGCTATAAACACCTACACGTCTATACTAGTCTCCAAGACTTATGGTTCATTGAGAACCATTGAAATCATATATTCCAGTATACGACATGTACCGGTCTCAACGGTTTACTATACTGACCAAGTAGTGTAAACCTTGACCAGGAACTGTCTGAGAATGACAACGTCATGATACATCTCAATGTCCGTTGCGACGCTTTTGCAACTGTATCATGACTAATCATTCTAGGGTCATTACGTCTTTACCATATAAAAGAATAGATTATATTATAGAAACTGCATATATTATTCATAATAATAATGTTTTACAGAAGTATTTAACAGAAATACAACCGGGAATTGGCGCTCTGAGCACCAACCCCAACACATACACCCTTAAACATGCATTCTAAACACATAATAAAGCGCGTATAATAAAATAATAATGATATGAGGATGGATACTTTACACAATGATCCTAGATCAAATCTCTCACTTTCTCTCTCCCGCTAGCACAAGTATTACTTCTACCCGTTACACTACACTTCTAAAGAAACCTCATTTACATTGAGGGGAATAGGTTAGAAGAGAATACAAAGAATAAGGAGGTAATAAGGCTTGACACACAGGTCCAATTAATAAATCAAATTTATTACAATAATTTCTAAATTGCCTCACCCATATAATATCCATCCGATATACATTATTCATGCATCGTAAACATGTATTCACCCAAGCATGTTATCATCAATCTAATCCAATTAATTAATCTGATAATTAGTGATCATCCAATGTTCAAACAACGATTTGATTTTGCTCGAGTCAAACTCGTTTTTGCGAATAAGTACTCAAAGTACGAATTCTTGAATTAAATTAAACTACATAATTAAATCCAATTCAATTTGTATTTAATACTAATTCGCTATTTAATTCCAAATAAATACTACACTTTATTAATGAACTTTTACGACTTAAATTCCAAATTTAATCGTTACGAGTCTCAAAGGCCGATTAACGTCCAACGTTAATTTAATTAAAGTCCAATGGGCTTTTAATTAATTTCTTTAAGGCATGGGCTTCGGCAACCAAAGCCCAATCAAGGAATAACCTCATAAGCCTAGAAATCAATTTAGGCCCATTAGGCCCAATTAAACTTTAAAGGTCCATTAGTCGCATTTGGGCTTTATGGAGGCGGTTTTGGGCCCAATTGGATCCAACCAATTTAGCCTAAACCCAACTTAGTACAACCAAGCCCAATAAGCCCAATAACAACATTACAAGCCCAATTTCTAAAATAGGCCCAATATAATTAAATTACAAAAACCCAATTTCACAATTCAATTACACAAAGTGTATAACACAATTAATTACTCAATTAACATTTCTAAAACATCAATTAGCCAAATTAATCATGCTCAATAACATCAAATGGTGTCCAACACAATTTAACAAAAAATCAAACCCAATCATGCTATAAGCTCTCGGCAATGGAGGGTAATTTTATGTCAATTCCGAATTCAATCCAATTAAATCCAAATTAACATTAAATCAACATTTCCAATTGATTCCAACTCATCCAATGAATCAAAAAATCAAAATACCAAGACATTAGGGTTCATCAACAATTCGGACAACACATCAAAATTAGGGAAAATTGTTCCAAACAATATTTCATTAAATTGATCAGATCAATCCTTAATTAAACATGTTTTAAGCATACTCAATCATCCAATTTCATTAAATCATGCTAAAAAACATTTTACCCAAATTTTAAGCCCTAATCAAATTTCATGCTTTTACTCCGCTCTGATACCATTGTTGGAGTTTCTACGGTCCCGAGGATCGAATAACAAGCAAGAAATAAGTGCGCGAATACAACGAGGGAGTTACGGAATACTCACATCGATCGGTTGAGCGACGCGGCGACGAACAAAAATTTCTTTTCTGCCCACTGCAGCTCACTGGTTTCCTCCTCCAAGAATTCGGCCATTGATGTTCATAAAAGCTCCAAGCTTTGTCATGGTGATTCCAAGCTCATGGGTGGACTTCCCTATCACCTTCGCATGTCTCTCGGAGTGCTAGCTCTTGATGTTTTTGCCACAAAAACATCACACTTTGCTTCCTCTTTCTTCCTTGGCTCTCGGCAAACCAGAAGCAGAAGAACAAGAACAGCCCCAAGAGCGTGAATGAGAGGGAGATGAGAGAAGAGAGTAAGTTGGTTGGTGGGAAAAAGTGTATCAAATACACTTAATGAATTTCCAAAATTCATTTATTTTATTTTCTCTTTCCAAAAGTCAAGCAAAAGCTTACCAACAACCAACATCAATCAATCAATCAATGAATAGTGACTGATGTCAATCACTCAAAGTGAAAGACATCTATCACTTGATTGACGAATGATGTGACGCTAGATGCGACTAGCGATTTGACGCTTGATTTGACTTGCGTGCCGCACTCGAATTCGAAATGCGAATGCGCTCGCAAATAATCTCGGGCTCGGGTTCGCTAATTCCAAATTAATGAATTTTCCGTTGCGACGCAATTAAATGATTATGCCTAGCGAAATCACTATTCACGTCGCTTGTGAATTAATTCTAAATTAACTCGTTCGCCCGAATTAAAATCCGATTTTAATTCCGCGTCGAAATCCTATTTCGTTTTATATATCGAATATATTAATTTATCGATTAATTCCAAATTAATCATTCTCTCTCTTTAAATGATATTTTATCCTAGATAAAATATCTTCGTAATTAATCCCAGATTAATTTTATCTTTCATCTAATTAATCCCAGATTAATTAAAGTGTGAGTCATACGTCATCGGTGAATCTTCGGGAAGCGACCCATGAGATCCCAGATATGTTGGCAGTAAATTCGGTCGTCGGACTATCCGAACACGTAAGTACCTACTACTACGTTTGTACCGATTTACAAGATAAGGTTGACTTCTAGCAAAGCGCCATGCCTACCCAATTCTCCAGAAATATCCTTACAGGAATATAAGATCTGTATTAGGCGTAGTATACGTGGTATTACGTATTTTGATCCAGCATCGGATGATCACATGCAAGGCCTGGGGCTGGTACAGTGTCTGCCCTGTACGAAGCATATATCGGATGACAAGCAACTAGTCTCTTTATTATCGGATAATCATGACCAAGTCATATTATCCCGATGGTTGCAACCCTTTAGAGAACCAGTTCTGTATCCCTACGCGATCATCATCTCCATATGACTGGAGTGATACTTCCGTTTTGACATCACACCAAACACACTACGATTCTCAATATACCCAACAAAGGCGTACACAGAACCTGTTATACCGAACAAAGGCGTACACAGAACCTGTTAAAGCCCTGGACGACCAAAACCAAAGTATATTGATTGTCGCAAGTATTAGCGGTGCAAGTCTCAGGTTAAGACCAAATACACCTACCCTGATTTCGGATTTCCATAGACACATAGTCATACTACCAATGGAATTCTGATGGGGTCTATCTAGAGCGAAGCTGTTTCCCGTACCATCGGTAAAACACAACCTCCTATTACACTTGCATGAGTATCCTATACCCAAATATATGAGAACTATGTCGTTGTACCCTCACAACGCGCACAAGTGTAATACTAGTCTTTTACGTATTTATCGATGTCCAATCTCGATAATACTCTGACTAGGGATATTTAATGATTTATCCTTCGTGGATTGATACTGTCTCATATCATTCTCAATCCAGGAACAAATAATAAGGACCTCCTATCATTTATACATCTAGGTGATCTAATCACAAATGATAAGAGTGCAATCTCCTTTGTCACATAGTTAATTTGTACAACAACACCATGATCTGTACAAATAGTGACGCTATGGGTCATAATTGTCCAACATCCTCCTCTTCTGCTAAACATCTCAAAAGGGGTACCGTATAGCCCCTTCGGTATAGCACCCCTTCCATCAGGGAAAACTTGGTGCTTTTAAAATTTTTCTTCCTGGCTTCCTTCTTGTCTTCGGTGTCTCCCCAGTCTCCAAATATCTCCTGATTGGTTGCATCCATGAAGATTCTCTTTCCATATCCAACACCGCTACCCCGAGCTCTCCCACGTTTTTTTCTCGGAGGCAGATTTGAGGGACTATTCTAGGATTTTTCGACCTTATCGAAGATGCGAGTCGTGCTAAAGAGTCCGCCTCACAGTTGTTTTCCAGGCCGACTTGCACAAAATGTACATTCCCCATTTTTCCCACCAACCTTTTTACCTCTGCCAAATAGGCTATCATACTCGGCTCCCTGGCTTGGAACTCTCCCTTCAGCTGCTAAACGGCCAGCTGGGAGTCGCTTCTTACGACTACGTCGTGGATGCCCATCACTGTGTATAACCTTAAACCGGCTAAAATTGTCTCTTACTCCGCCTCATTGTTTGTGGCTTCGAAGGCGAATCTCAAGGCGAACAATACTTCTTCACCTTTATCATTTTTCAATACGATTCCGGCCCCATTACCTTGTGAGCTGACAGATCCATCTACCGACATCTCCCATTTGTCTTTCCCAACGATCAAAATCTGGGGTTCTGTGAATTCAGCAACAAAGTCCGTCAGAGCCTGCCCTTTTACCGCTGTCCTTGGGAGACTTTAAGTCCAGAACGGCTTGGATTTTCTGCGGATTTGCTTCTATGCCTCGGGAGCTTACCATATAGCCCAAAAAATTTCCCGAGGCCACTCCGAAAGCACACTTCTCCGGGTTGAGCTTTAAGTTATGCCTCCTTAGCAATTCAAAGGTTTTCTTCAGTTCGTCCACGTGACAATTTGGCTCCTTAGACATGTTATCATATCATCAACATATACCAGCATTGACGTGCCGATGAGTGGCCTAAAAATCTTGTTCACCAGCCTCTGAAAGGTTGCCCCGACATTTTTCAATCCGAAGGGCATTACTTTATAACAATAAAGCCCATGATCGGTAACAAAAGTCGTCTTCTCCTCGTCCTCAGGATGCATCTTGACCTGGTTATATCCCGAAAATGCATCCATAAAGCTTAGCAGTCCCTGAAAGGCCGTCGAATCCACCAACTGATCTACCTTTGGTAGTGGGAAGCTGTCTTTCGGGCATGCTTTTTTGAGGTCGGTGAAATCCACACACATCCTCCACTTTCCATTGGGTTTCTTCACTAATACCACATTCGATACCCACTCCGGGTATTTCACTTCTCTGATAAAACCAGCTTTCAACAGTTTTTCTACCTCGGCAGCCATTGCCCTGCACCGCTCCTGGTTAAAGGTTCTTCTTTTTTGCTTGACCGGTTTGTGGGATGGGTTTACTGCCAAACGGTGACTGATAAAATTCAGATCTATCCTGGGCATATCGTCGTGGCCCCATGCAAAGATGTCCGGGTACTCCTTTAGACACTTCAGCAGGTCCTGTTTCAGGGCCTCGTCCAAGTCTTCCCCTACTTTTACATTCTTCCCAGGTCCGAAAAGTTCTATCATCTCTAATTCTTCGACTGCCCCTAGCCGGGCAACTTTCTTTGGCCGAGGACCCGGATCCTTACTAGCCTTTTCCCCGTATTCATTCCCTTGCCTTTTCCGGGTACCCACTTCAATGCAGAGGGTTTCCCGTGAGAGGGTGGCAAAACAGCTTCGAGCCACCTTCTGACTCCCGCACACGATTCCAATCCCATCCCGGGTGGGGAATTTTAACTTCAAGTAATAGCAAGACATTACAGCCTTTGTCTTCATCATGAAAGGCCGACCAACAATGACCTGGTAACTGCTCATGCAATCCACCACCGTGAAATTCATCATAATAGTCCGAGTCCGGGGACGGGTTCCGATTGTCATTGCCAATTGCATCATTCCCAAGGGAACGACCGTCGAGCCCCCGAAACCGTACAGGGGAGTCCCATCGTCGGTTAGAGTCGCATACTCCACCCCAAGGCCGTCCAAAGCCTCCTTGGAGATTATATCCACTGCACTCCCGGGATCCACTAAGATTATGTCTACCTCAGAATCGCCGATTATCGCCTTGATTATTAATGCATCATCGTGGGGGAAACTCACCCCTCGAGCATCCTCATCCGTGAACATTACTGGCACTGACCGACCACCTTGTATTCCCGAGGCCCGTTCTGTTTCTAACACTTTCAACCCCCGAGTTCGACTATAGTTTTTTCTTGACCGGTTAGAGTCTCCGGCCAGTGTCTTTCCCCCTGCAATGGTATTCACCTGTCGGCAATGTGACCTCTGCCTAGCCGCCATAACTTCATGGTCAATATAGTTATTCAAATACCCATTCCGCGCCAGGTCTTCCATTTGCTCCAGCAAGTCTTTGCATCCGTCCGTCGTATGTCCCCT
Source organism: Zanthoxylum bungeanum (assembly GCA_019454045.1). Taxonomy (NCBI): domain Eukaryota; kingdom Viridiplantae; phylum Streptophyta; class Magnoliopsida; order Sapindales; family Rutaceae; genus Zanthoxylum; species Zanthoxylum bungeanum. Next base: position 82,108 of record SKCR01008869.1, on the reverse strand, counting down.
CAAATTATGATGCATGTAATAGGATTTTTTATTTCTCCTGTCCGGTGGGAATCTTCTGAAGTCAGGCTCTATCAAGAGGCCCTTTCCCTGGATTTCCATGACCATTTGCCGCAGCGGTTTGTTCAAAGGAATGTATGCCTATTCCCTGGCCACATGGTTCACCTGGGCCGAAATTCCCTTTTCTTGGTCATTCCGAGGTATCGGTTTGAATTCCCTTCGCCTCGGGGGTGGTTTTTTGAACTCCCTATCTGGCCTGCGAGGAGCTTCTGCCCTCGTCGTCCTCTTTCTGATAGATGTCCCCCTCCGGGTGATTCTCTCCTCATCTTCCAACAAAACAAACATCCGGGCTGTTTCCAGAGCGGTGGCATAATCCGGTGTACCCTGGATCCTCAGGTGAGTCCACAGCTTTTTGATCTTTAAGGCCCCCTTCAGACTTTCCAAGGCTTTGAGCGACTCATATCCCTGGACCTCGAGCACCATGTTATGGTACCGTTCAATGAAAGCCTTCAGAGACTCATCGTCCCCCTGCTTCCTGAGCCTCAATTCCCCAATTGTCTTTTTTGGGACGCAGGCCCCTTTGAAGTGCCGAAGAAATGACTTCATGTCATAGGAAGAATCTGGCGACTGTCTCCCCTCTTCTTCTTCCCACATATCCTCCGTTTGTTCATCTTTTTCTACCACTACGGACCTCATCCCGTAGGGACCCTTCCTCATAGGTTCATCATTATCACTCACATCTGCAACCCTTTTTCCTTCCGCTATTTCACCTCTCCTCCGAATAAATGTGTTCCTCATGACTTGAGATTTCCCGTCCAGTTTCACCATCCTTCCTATCTCCCCTTCTGGTGTTGCGGGGGCTATCATAGGAAGAATCTGGCGACTGTCTCCCCTCTTCTTCTTCCCACATATCCTCCGTTTGTAAATCTTTTTCTACCACTACGGACCTCATCCCGTAGGGACCCTTCCTCATAGGTTCATCGTTATCACTCACATCTGCAACCCTTTTTCCTTCTGCTATTTCACCTCTCCTCCGACTGGTTCCGGCTTAAAGTCTCTCATTATTCGTCTCTTCCATCCTCTCCAGTCTGTTCATCATGGATTTCAAAAGGATTTGATTTTCCTCCCTATATTTCCTCATATTTTCCTCTATCTTCTCCATCCATTCCGCTGTTGAACTCCCTAACGACCGGGGATTTCCACCTTCTGCCATCGTCTTACCACACGAGCTGCTTTTCGTTGGACTCCCCACAGACGGCGCCAACTGTTGACGGCTGATTTTAGTCTCAGGGGCAGTAAGGGCTCTTCGCTCCCGAGACAATCTTCCTGCAACTGTGAATTTGTTTTTGTTATGGGAAACCAAAAGAAAATTTGGCAAAAGATAGATGAACACACCAATCAACAAAGGGATTTAACGTGGTTCGGCGGATCAGATCCAACCTACATCCACGGGCACAAAACGGGTGATATTCTATTATTGAAAAATACGCTGTTATTTGTTTACAGGTCTAACAAAATATTCTTTCTCTCCAAGTATGCTCTCTCCTCCCATTTATACTAGCAAAGAGGCGGTTTCCCTTTCCCACAAGACTTATTGGCCGAAACTACCTTTGCCTCTATTTTTATCATATTAGAACACTGACTTATGAACTTATCCCATGAAAGTAGGGTGATTTATCATCTCATCCCGTGAAATTAGGATGACTTATCCTCTGGAACATATCTCGTCATCTGCTCGGTCTTTACGAGGTCGGTCACAATGGTCATCTGAACTGAGAATGCTGCTATTGATCTGATAATGCCCGGTCATCCGAGCTTAAGTGGTCGGCCCCTTACCGATCATGAAGTGCTCGGCCCCTTACCGTTGGCTCATGAAATATCTAATGGTCGGGTCGGCACTAATGGTCTCGATCAAGAAGGGAGTTACCCTTTTACCCCTGCCGTGCTGCTTAAATACCATAGTGCTTGAAAATATCATCAACACAATACAACAACAAAAGTTCGTCAAACCCATGAAATACAAATAAATAAATAAATAATTTATAACACAAAAACTTACCATATTCGAGAGAACGTGAGGCGCCAACTGCACACAATAACCTAATGAACTTGCCGAAGAAAATTGATGATATAGGCACAGTATTTGAAGTTCAAATACAAGGAAAATTAAATAAGACCCAAATATAAACGCCAACCGAAAAAAATAATGCGAGAATTTGAATTTTTTTTACCAATAAGGATAGTGTATCGTGAGTGAAGGGGGTTTGGGGGGCAGAGTGGGAATGTCGGCCGGCGATTAAAATTTAGAGATGAATGACAAAGGTTAGCCGCTACCCTGAGGTCCGTCTGTTGTGAGAGATATGACATATACATCTGGCAGATAATATAATTTTCGATTTTATAGGCCATGATCAAAATTGTGAGGTAAAATTGTGTTTTCTTTTCAAGTGTTTAATTAATAATAAAACAATTATATATATTTTTAAATAGAATTATATATATATATATATATATAATATATATATATATATATATAAACCAGCCTTTCTAGTGGCAAAATAAAAGGTCTTTAAATGTTTGAAGTGTTGATCTATGTCTTTTGAAAAAATCAAAACATCATCAATATAAACAACACAAAAATCTGAATAAGGATTATAAATATCATTCATAATTCTCTGAAACTCAGAAGGTGCATTTTTTAAACCGAATGGCACTTGGATTGACGGAATCTGTAAAATTCAAACACTTTTTCCTTTCTGATGCTCATTCTGAGCCGGCCTATTCTACGGCCACTATCCTTAAAGTCATTTCTCCAAAACAATGGGGAGAACCCCTTCATAACCCTAAAGTTTTCCCTGCAAATTTCCAAAATAGATTAAACCATTGCTTATCCTACTCTTATTGGGATTACCAGCAAGCGTGGTTTAATACCTTCCTAATCCAAAACCCTAAGAAAAGCCATTCATGGTTATTTTTCTTTAATTCCAAAATAACCGTCGAAAGCCTTCCAAACTGGTTCCAACATTGGTGGAACTATTATGGACCAAGCCCAGAAATTTTAACCCCCAATGCAAAATCCTGCCTAAACCTTTTCAAAGCCCACTATGTTCCCTCGACTTCAGAAAAAAGATTCCCCCATTTTCTTTGTTTCTGTACAAATTTTTTCTTACCTTGGGTCTGGATGTGGAGTCTTCAATTCTACACCCAAGAAACCCATTTGCTTCTCCAAAGAACCTTCAAAGTTAAATGGTGGTCCAAATTTGACGAAGAGTCAAAGCTGACACAACACATGGTCCAGCAATGGCTCTGTGCTAAAGGCCATATTAAATCTAATATTGAAGTTGTCAAAGCCCAAAGCACGTTTCTCTCTCAGAAGTCTATGGCCCAATCTCTCCTTGCAGGTGCCAAGTCTGAAGAGGAATATTTTCAAGTAATGCAACAACTCCTTGCCTCGAGACCAGCATCTTCTGATGCCAGCTCTTCAAGTGGTGGGGAACCGCAGCCTTTTATTTCTCTTGGAGATGATAACGAAGATGACTGTTTCGGTATCCTCTCTTCTTTAAAGCATTAAAAAAAAAGTGTAATAATTATGGTAGTTGGTTGATTGGGTATATAGTTTCCATTAACTCTCAGTAGAGGGCATCCGGTTTTTCAGAACTATTTTCAATTTCTCTCTTCTTAGAACTCTTTCTCAGTTTATGCTTTAATTTTGTTCTTCAAAGAAAATGTAAGCAATCGTTTTTAAAGTCTATGTAAAAGTTGTGAGTTGTGAATGTTTATTTAAAAGCAATTTTATTTTTAAAAGCATGCTTGCAGACTGATAATTATATCAGTTCTGCCATTTAAATTGTTACTACTCCTATGAGGCATAGAGACCGGATCTCTTCCCTCAGTTGTAATTCTCTTCTCCCTCCTTCACTCAGAGCACCATTTCTGGGATCCAGATCTGGTACTGTGTTTGTCACCCCCAGCCTTATAAAAATCTGAACATTGTGCATTTTCATAAGCATAATTGTATGTATAAGATCCTGTCGCGTATGGTATCAGAATACTGGGTCACATTTTGTAACTCTGTATTAGGCTCAAGTTGCTTTGGAATTACTGGTTCAGAAGCTCCTTCTAAAATCCATTCATCCGGAAGATTGATATCTTTCCATTGGATAGGTCTGGGGATAACCATGTTAGATTTGGATAGATCAGTCTGTAAGAGAAGAGTCTCATCTCTTTTTGACTGGATCTTATGTTGCGTGTTGAACGCAGAATGCATAGCTTTGTAGGAAATTTTGTAAATCAAGGCAACAGGGATTGATCCTTCAAACATATGGTAGTTATGGGTTTTAATTTGAAGAACCATGCTTTTTAGAATATTTTTGTCTTGTAAAGAGATTGTGATGTTTGGATAACAATCGAAAGAGATCGGTCCTTTACAGAGACTTGATTCAATACTACTAAGTAAAGAATCATCAAAAGTGATGAATCTTCCATCTCTTAAAACGGCTAAGATAGAAGTATCTAAGCCTTCTTTTGTAAGGGGCTTTATTCCAACTTGGATTAAACCAACATGCACATAATTAAATTTCTTTTCTTTTAAATGTTTTAGGGCACTTTCAGAAAATAAATTTATTGTTTCAAAAGGTTTTGTAAGAGTAATATCACGTTCTTCAGTTTTTATAACATAATCTGTTTTAAGAAAATCAAGTCTTTTTGTTTTGTAAATTACGTCTTTTGAGATTTTTGGTAATTTCCAGCAGTCAATAGCTTTATTAAAATCTTCAATTATGAGATCTTCAGAGTTCACTATATTTTTTGAATCACTAGTCCTTTCAGTAGAAGAGCTAGAGAGAGAGGATGTTCTACAGAATAGAGACTCCATGAGGAACTATTCCTATACTATTACTATGAGATTTGCCTACAGGTATGGGTTTACTGCCCTAAACGGAATCCTATCCTTCGGCGGGGCTTACAACCAGTAAGAAATTCAGCAAACACACAGAAAAATAGTCTAAAAATAATAACAGATGAAATCTTTAAAACAATAAACACATCCAACCACACCTAGTCTGATACCATACGCGACAGGCATGGTATCAGCATGTGACCCAGTATTCTGATGGAAAAGACAGTTTGACTTTTCCATCAGAATACTGGGTCACATTTTGTAACTCTGTATTAGGCTCAAGTTGCTTTGGAATTACTGGTTCAGAATACTGTCTTTTCCAACCACACCTAGTCAGATTCATGTCGCGTATGTATCAGACTAGGTGTGGTTGGATGTGTTTATTGTTTTAAAGATTTCATCTGTTATTATTTTTAGACTATTTTTCTATGTGTTTGCTGAATTTCTTACTGGTTGTAAGCCCGCCGAAGGATAGGATTCCGTTTAGGGCAGTAAACCCATACCTATAGGCAAATCTCATAGTAATAGTATAGGAATAGTTCCTCATGGAGTCTCTATTCTGTAGAACATCCTCTCTCTCTAGCTCTTCTACTGAAAGGACTAGTGATTCAAAAAATATAGTGAACTCTGAAGATCTCATAATTGAAGATTTTAATAAAGCTATTGACTGCTGGAAATTACCAAAAATCTCAAAAGACGTAATTTACAAAACAAAAGACTTGATTTTCTTAAAACAGATTATGTTATAAAAACTGAAGAATGTGATATTACTCTTACAAAACCTTTTGAAACAATAAATTTATTTTCTGAAAGTGCCTAAAAACATTTAAAAGAAAAGAAATTTAATTATGTGCATGTTGGTTTAATCCAAGTTGGAATAAAGCCCCTTACAAAAGAAGGCTTAGATACTTCTATCTTAGCCGTTTTAAGAGATGGAAGATTCATCACTTTTGATGATTCTTTACTTAGTAGTATTGAATCAAGTCTCTGTAAAGGACCGATCTCTTTCGATTGTTATCCAAACATCACAATCTCTTTACAAGACAAAAATTTCTAAAAAGCATGGTTCTTCAAATTAAAACCATAACTACCATATGTTTGAAGGATCAATCCTGTTGCCTTGATTTACAAAATTTCCTACAAAGCTATGCATTCTGCGTTCAACACGCAACATAAGATCCAGTCAAAAAGAGATGAGACTCTTCTCTTACAGACTGATCTATCCAAATCTAACATGGTTATCCCCAGACCTATCCAATGGAAATATATCAATCTTCCGGATGAATGGATTTTAGAAGGAGCTTCTGAACCAGTAATTCCAAAGCAACTTGAGCCTAATACAGAGTTACAAAATGTGACCCAGTATTCTGATGGAAAAGTCAAACTGTCTTTCAAAAGAAGTACTTCATCTAGATTCAGTGATAAGGACTCTATGTCCAGTATTTCTTCCTAGAAAGAAAATTCTCTAAAGTTCGGTCAGTTATAAATCTACAACCTAGATTCTCTACTTCAGATATACCAAGTTCCTCCATACGTTCTGTTGATTATACTACTAATATCCCTCATCCTATATATACTAGTAGCCAACATGAACAAACTAAAGCTGATTCTCCTCCTACATCTCCTACATTTTCTGCTGTCACAGAAAATATTATAAATGTCCTACACAAAGATTTCAAGATAAATAAATCCTTTTTGCATGACGATTTTTATTCTGATATGAATAAAGAAAAAAGACTCTGGTTTTTCAAAATTTCCTGAACCAAAGACAACAAATTCAAAGATCTTATTATGAATTTATAGAACTACATAAAGTTCACATCACATTTTTTGATTGGTTTGAAATCTATGCTTCCGAAAATGACATTTCTTACCCTTTTAAAGAATCAAATCCCATTACTATTAGAAAGAAAATACCTCAATGGAATCTTTCTGATAGTGACAGGACTATTGAATCTGAACATCCTCCCTTGAGAAATATAACCATAGACCATGGTGAACCCTCAATTCAGATTAAAGCCTCACCATTAAAGATTCATAGACCTAATGATACTGATAAAGACTTAGATAGTATTATCCAACAGAATAATTTCTGTAATACTAATCTAAATACAATCGGAAAACAGTTAACTAGGATAGAAAGTCAAATCCAACAATCCACTATTACTGTTCCTTCATTAAAAACTATAATAAAACCTAATGAAGACAAGAAACTTAAAAAGCCTATTTTTGTACCATTTCAGATTTCTAAAGATAGCCAAAAGATTGTCAATGAATCAAAATCTGATTTTGTTAAAGCCATTAAAGAAAATTGGATAGGATAGAAACATCTTCTTCCTCTTCAAAAAAGAAAGTAGATATTGCCCTAGATACCCCCCAATCTAGTAGTAGAATTGGAGTTCTAGACCTAGATAATTCTTCCATAGCTTCTTCAGACATAGAAGCCTTCCAAGAAAATTCCAACCTGTCTCCAAGTTAATAAAGTTCATTGGGAATTAGCACTTCCTGCTAACTCTTATTCTGCTCCTGATATAGCTATCGATAATAGGCCTAGTGCTATAAACCAGTCCCGGTTTAATGCATCTTCTGTCTATGAATGGAACATAGATGGGATGTCTGAATATAACATTTTAAGCCTATTACAACAAATGACAATGGCAGCAAATGCTTACAAAACCCAAACAGGAACCTCTGATAAGGCAATTACAGAGATTCTCGTTGCTGGTTTTCACCGGTCAACTTAAAGGTTGGTGGGATCATCTTCTCACCAAAAGTCAACAACTTGACATCTTGGATGCTATTCAAACAGATGAAGACAATGCTCCTATTCTGGATGAATACAACAGTCCAATCCAAGATGCCGTTGCAACCTTAATTTTGACCATTTCCCTCCATTTCATAGGTGACCCATCTCACTTACGAGATAAAAATGCCGAGTTACTACATAACCTTAGATGTAGAAAACTTAGTGACTTCCAAAGCTATAAAACCACCTTCTTTACAAGACTCTTTTTAAGAGATGACGCAAATAATATAACTTGGAAAGAAAAATTCCTTGCTGGTTTACCTACCCTTTTAGGTGAAAAAGTTAGGAATTCTATTAAAGCCCTCCATGACAATCGTGTCCCTTATGAAAGACTTACCTATGGTGAATTAGTTAGTTTTATCAATAAGGAAGGGTTAAAGATATGCCAAGACTTGAAATTACAGAAACGCCTAAAATGGGAGCTTAGGAAATCTAAGCAAGAACTAGGTAGTTTCTGCAAACAGTTTAACTATGATCCTTTCAAAGCTAGTACCTCTAAAGATTGTGAAGGAAAATGTTCTTCAAAGCCTTATAAAAGAAATTACAGTTCAAAAAAATTTAGAAAATCTTTTCCTCCTTCTAAAGAAAATTTCTATAAAAAACCTTCAAACCTTATGAGAAATCCAATAGAAAACCTCACACTTCAAAATCTAAAGCCCCTTTCAATTATAAAGAAGCTACTTGTTACAAATGTGGAAAGAAAGGACATACTGCAAAATATTGTAGGATGAACAAAAAACTTCATGAATTAGATCTCAGTGAAGAAATTCTTTCCAAAATAACAAATCTGCTTATTGAATCTTCTGAGTCTGAATCTTCCGTAACAGGCAATTCTGAACCTTTACAAGTTGATGAGTTAGTTGATTCAGATACTTCTAGTCATAGCTGTTTTAGTGATTCTGATACAGATTCCTATTTAAAGAATAAGAAACTTAATGTTTTGACTAAAGATCAAGAAACTTTTCTTGAAATTGTAAAACACATTTCTAATCCTGACTTACAAAAAGAATATCTTGACAAACTCCTAAAGACTTTTGACAAAGGAGAATCTTCTAAAACTTCTGTTTTGAAACAAAATACTTATGATCTTACACAAATCCTAAGTAAGAAGAAGAATAAAAAAAAACCAAATTTGCAAGACCTTCAAAAGGAAATCCAAGAAGTAAAAATTGAAATAAAAGATTTAAAAAAGAAAAACAGAAAAATGATTCTGAAACAATCCAACTTCTTCTTAAAAGTCAATTAGTTGATAATTCTGAAAAAGGTTCAGATTCTGATAATGATGGATCTGAGAACCAAAAGCTTGAGAATATTGAGTCTCTTCCAAATGATTTCTTTTTTGTTCTAAAGCAAGTAACTACAAGAAAATACCTAATCTGGATTACCCTTATCCTTTCATCTGATTTCCAAATTGACACAGTAGCCTTATTTGACACAGGTGCTGATCTAAATTGTATCAAAGAGATTATTATTCCAAAAGAGTTTCATAAAGAAACACATGAAAAACTTTCTGCAGCAAATAATTCGAAACTAGAAATTTCTTCCAAAGTTGATGCTTCAATTCCTAATGATGGTTTTGAATTTAGGACTTCCTTTCTTTTAACAAATGATATACATCATGCTGTTATTCTTGGAACTCCATTCATAAACCTCATTACTCCTTACACCGTTACTTATAATGGCATAACCTTTAAAGCAAAAGATAAAAAATTGAAATTTTCTTTCATTGAAAACCTAAAACAAGAAATTTGAATATTCTAAAAGCTTGTTCTGTTTATCAGAACCATATTAGTGTTTTGCTAAAGAAAAAACAAAATGACTTACTTCATTTAAAGAATGATTTAAATATTGAAAGACTTGAAAAACAACTACAAACTGATTTTTTATACAACAAAAGATTAATGATTTCAAAGTATTAATTGAAAAAGAAATATGTGCTGATTTACCTTCTGCCTTTTGGAATAGAAAGCAACATTTGATAGATCTTCCCTATGAATCCTCTTTTGATGAAAAGCAAATTCCTACTAAAGCTAGACCTATTCAAATGAATATGGACTTAGAAAAACATTGTAGAAAAGAAATCAAGGACTTAGAATCTAAAGGTTTGATTGTCAAGTCAAGGTCTCCTTGGTCCTGCGCCGCTTTCTATGTAAACAAAAATTCTGAGATAGAAAGAGGAACACCTAGACTGGTTATCAATTACAAACCTTTAAACAAGGCCCTAAAATGGATTAGGTATCCCATACCTAACAAGAAAGATTTGCTTCAAAAACTCCACTCTGCTTTCATATTTTCAAAATTTGATATGAAGTCTGGTTTTTGGCAAATCCAAATTCATCCTAAAGATCGTTATAAAACTGCTTTTACTGTTCCATTTGGACAATTTGAATGGACAGTTATGCCATTCGGTTTAAAAAATACACCTTCTGAGTTTCAGAGAATTATGAATGATATTTATAATCCTTATTCAGATTTTTGTGTTGTTTATATTGATGATGTTTTGATTTTTTCAAAAGACATAGATCAACACTTCAAACATTTAAAGACCTTTTATTTTGCCACTAGAAAGGCTGGTTTAGCTGTCTCTAGTACAAAGATTTCTTTATTCCAAACTAAGGTCAGATTCCTAGGACATTATATTTCCAAAGGAACTATCACACCCATTGAAAGATCTCTTGCTTTTACTGATAAATTCCCTGATAAAATTCTAGATAAGAGCCAACTCCAAAGATTTTTAGGAAGTTTAAATTATGTTCTAGATTTTTGTCCTAACATCAATAGAATTGCAAAACCATTGCATGATAGATTAAAGAAAGTTCCTGTTCCTTGGACTGATGAACATACAAAGGCTATTAACTAATAAAGAACACTGTTAAGGACATCCCTTGCTTATATTTAGCAAACCCTAGTTTACCAAAAGTTGTTGAAACTGATGCATCTGACTTAGGGTATGGTGGTATTCTAAAACAAGTAGATAATGGTAAAGAACAAATAGTTCAATATGTTTCTGCTCATTGGAATGATTGTCAGAAAAACTATTCTACTATTAAAAAGAAATATTATCAATTGTTCTTGCATATCTAAATTTCAAAGTGATTTACTAAATCAAAAATTTTTGCTAAGAATTGATTGCAAAGCTGCAAAACATGTTTTAGAAAAGGATGTTCAAAACATTGCATCTAAACAAATTTTTGCAAGATGGCAAGCAATTTTGAGTGTTTTTGATTTTGAAATTGAATTTATAAAAGGAGATAAAAATTCTGTTCCAGACTTTCTAACCAGAGAATTTCTCCAAAACAGATAATGCCGCCCAAGAAAAAGACACTGGCAAAGCTAAGATTATTGAGCCCCCTGTCCAAAGCCATTACAAAGAATCCCAATCTCCACCACCCATTCCAAAGTTAGCCTCAGGCATTCCTATAAAATCTTGGGTTGACACAATCCAAAAGATGAAGAATCTTCATCTAAAGCAATTACTTCTCAAGATCAGGTAAATGAATGGATTGAATCCATTTCCAAATCCCCTGAACTTCTACTTGCTTTACAAAGTTTTTCAAAAATCAAGATATTCAAAAATCTTCTTCCAAAGAAATTACTTTTCCAAAAACTCAAAAGGAAGTTGTTTTTGTTTTAACTGGAAGTTCATCTTCCCAATTTATTTCTCAAAAGCCTTCACAAAAATCGGATTGGTATAATAAAACCTATCACCAAAATATATTAAGTATTGAAGATGGGTTTTATAGTCCTGATCCATTTATTACCCTTTCAAAGTTTTTTCCAAAGGGTTGGTTTTTCAAACCTTGGGATTTATCAAAACCCCAATCCTTTTATCAAGACATTCTTGAATTGACGGAATCTGTAAAATTCAAACACTTTTTCCTTTCTGATGCTCATTCTGATTCTGAGCCGGCCTATTCTACGGCCACTATCCTTAAAGTCATTTCTCCAAAACAATGGGGAGAACCCCTTCATAACCCTAAAGTTTTCCCTGCAAATTTCCAAAATAGATTAAACCATTGCTTATCCTACTCTTATTGGGATTACCAGCAAGCGTGGTTTAATACCTTCCTAATCCAAAACCCTAAGAAAAGCCATTCATGGTTATTTTTCTTTAATTCCAAAATAACCGTCGAAAGCCTTCCAAACTGGTTCCAACATTGGTGGAACTATTATGGACCAAGCCCAGAAATTTTAACCCCCAATGCAAAATCCTGCCTAAACCTTTTCAAAGCCCACTATGTTCCCTCGACTTCAGAAAAAGATTCCCCCCTTTCTTTGTTTCTGTACAAATTTTTTCTTACCTTGGGTCTGGATGTGGAGTCTTCAATTCTACACCCAAGAAACCCATTTGCTTCTCCAAAGAACCTTCAAAGTTAAATGGTGGTCCAAATTTGACGAAGAGTCAAAGCTGACACAACACATGGTCCAGCAATGGCTCTGTGCTAAAGGCCATATTAAATCTAATATTGAAGTTGTCAAAGCCCAAAGCACGTTTCTCTCTCAGAAGTCTATGGCCCAATCTCTCCTTGCAGGTGCCAAGTCTGAAGAGGAATATTTTCAAGTAATGCAACAAACTCCTTGCCTCGAGACCAGCATCTTCTGATGCCAGCTCTTCAAGTGGTGGGGAACCGCAGCCTTTTATTTCTCTTGGAGATGATAACGAAGATGACTGTTTCGGTATCCTCTCTTCTTTAAAGCATTAAAAAAAAAAAAAGTCATTGAGCATAAGAAAATTATTTTCTTTTCCCCTTCACTCACTATTCTCTACGCGAGAAAAAAGCTGTGGGAAAGTAATTTCAAAATCAAGCATCCAAAGCACTCAACAGGTACCGGGTGGGACCTTGACCAGCAATTCAATTCAAAATAATTGATGACAAAGCCATGTGAAAGCAAAAGCAAAACAAAGCATCTTATGATGACAGCTCTTCAAGTGAAAGCAAAAGAAAAAGCAGGAGCATCATACTGTAGCCATGTGAAGAAAGCATTCAAAGCCATCCAAAGCACGTTACAAAGACAGAAAAGCAGAAGCATCTTACGTATCTTACTGTTTTAAATTGTGTAATAATTATGGTAGTTGGTTGATTGGGTATATAGTTCCCATTAACTCTCAGTAGAGGGCATCCGTTTTTCAGAACTATTTTCAATTTCTCTCTTCTTAGAACTCTTTCTCAGTTTATGCTTTAATTTTGTTCTTCAAAGAAAATGTAAGCAATCGTTTTTAAAGTCTATGTAAAAGTTGTGAGTTGTGAATGTTTATTTAAAAGCAATTTTATTTTTAAAAGCATGCTTGCAGACTGATAATTATATCAGTTCTGCCATTTAAATTGTTACTACTCCTCTGAGGCATAGAGACCGGATCTCTTCCCTCAGTTGTAATTCTCTTCTCCCTCCTTCACTCAGAGCACCATTTCTGGGATCCAGATCTGGTACTGTGTTTGTCACCCCCAGCCTTATTAAAATCTGAACATTGTGCATTTTCATAAGCATCATTGTATGTATAAGATCCTGTCGCGTATGGTTATATATATATATATAATATATATATATATATATATATATATATATAAATTTATCCACCATCAAAATATTAAAAAAATATATTATAATTAATTTTTAATATATAATAAAATTACAAAATACTAATTATCAATTATTACTTGTTCAATATTTTCTTAATCACAGCATCAAATATAACTATAATTTATACACATAAATTTTGTTGATTGGTTTTTAATTAATTGATGATGTGTTTACTTGAGGGTAATGAGAATGGAGGAATGAGAATCTTTTCCATTAAGGTTATTTACTTCCTAAAATTGAATAAAAATGGGAATGAGAATGAGAGTGATGCCCACAAATTTAAGAATGGGGAATAGGAAGTAAATTCCCCCCACCCCATGGAAATGAGATTCACATTCCCATTATTAATGGGAAATTACAATATTATCCCTAAGATAAATAATTAATATTAATTTATAAATAATAAATAAAATGTATTAATAAATAATTAATAATTAATAAAAAAATAATATTTACTATTTTAATAAAATAATAATTTAATAAAAGAATATATTAATATTTACTTAATTTAATACATTAATAATTAATTAATAAAGTAATATTTAATTAATACTTAATTTATAAATAATAAAATAATATTTAACTTTTTAATAAAATAATAATTTAATATTTAGTAATTTAATACATTAATAATTAATTAATAAAGTAATAATTAATTAATACTTAAATAATAAATAATCAATAAAAATTATTAATCAATAATTAATAATAAAATAATATTTAATATTTTAATAAAAGAATAATTTAATATTGAGGAATTTAATACATCAAAAATTAATAATAATTAATAATAATTATAACTAAGGGTATTATTTTTGTAATTTTTTTAACAATTCATTCCGATTACTGGATAAGGTAAACACATCAATGGTAATACTGCTTCATTCCGATTCTGATTCCTACAGTTAAGTAAACAACTTATTCTGATTCTGATTTACCATTATCATTCCCATTCCATTTCATTCCGATTCCATCTCATTCCGATTTCATCTCATTCCGATTATGAGTACGTAAACGAACCATGGTTGTTTTTCATATAAAAATACTCTTTCACAAATGTGACAAATCACAAGAATCTTCAGAAGTCAGTCACACTTTCTCATTAGTATATTATAAGTTTTGATCAAGGTATAACTTATAAATAAAATGGGTTGGGCCTAATGTTTATATTGTTTGATAAAAAATTTGATTAATTTATAAAATAATTTATAATCTCAATATAATATTTATAAATTAATTTATATTTTTAATCAATATTTTTTACCAAACGATATTAACGGACCTAACCCACACCTGTCCAATTCATATATGATTTACCCAACAAAGATAAGCTTTTGAGTAGAGATGGCAGTGAGACCCGTACCCGGCCCGGATCCGCATGGACCCGGACGATCCTGGTCCGAGATTAAAAAATCCGGACCCGAGTCTTAAAAATTAGGACTCGGGCGAATCCGGATCCGGATCCGGGATCGCACAGGTCCTGCCCAGATAGACCGTGTCCGGAAAAAAAATAATAAAAAATAAATATAATAAATTAAATATAATGAAAAATATAAAATAATATATATATAATATAATATAATTAAAAAATATAAAAGAATTGAAATAAAACTAATAAAATTGACAAAATTCAAATATAAATATAAAGTAATACAATTAAAAATTAAAAAAAAAAACTAAAAAAATAATAAATCGAGTATCCGAATTCGGACCGGATAGACCCGGGTCTGTACCAGATAGACCCGGATCCAAAACCAGACCCTGACTAACAAAAATACTTCTGGATCCGGACCCGAATCCGACCGGACCCGAATAAGGATCTGGATTTTGTCATCTTACTTTTGACATGCCACAATAGCTCAAAATAAATGCCTTATTAATTTAAATTCCAATCATATCACTGACACTTCATCTTTCATCACATATGTTGCTTTATTAGTGGGCAGTGACTAATATTTTCGATAAATAAAATGTTATTAATGTGTTCTTCATTGTTGCTGATTTCTCCACGATTGTACAACAAAACCCAACTCAACAAACCAAAGAATCAACCAGAAATTTAAGAGAGAAGCTATGGAACCCAACTCAACGAAAACTTGAACAGCTTATACAGGATCCTTTCATTCACAATCATGGTTAATGAAAACCTGGAAAAACAGGATCCTTTCATTCACAATCATGGTTAATGAAAACCTGGAAAAAAAAAATAGTGAACAAATAACGTATAGAAAAGAAAAAACTTACATATAAATTAATCCAAAAAAGGAAAAAGAATTACTATAAGAAGAAGTGTCAAGAAAATAGTACCTCTTAAAGTTCAAAAATCAAAGAAGCTCTTACTACAAAAAGGTTCGCAAATTGAAGAAGAGAGATGAATGAAGAAAGAACAGAGATGATCAACAGAACTTTTTTTCAAGTAAAAAAAGATATTAATGGAATTTAACTAATGAGGAGTTTTTTTAGCATTATATGGCGTGGCAAAAGTTAGACCGTACAAAGATATGCAGCAAAAGATTGAAACACTTGGTTTGTGTGATGTGAAAACGAATTTTCTCAATTTTCATATGATAGTCATGATAACTTGGTCTGATATTTTAAATATCAATCAAAAATTTTTGATGTCTGCAATTTAAAGGATATTGAATGATAGGTTATGAATATGAAATTAGGTATCTGTAATGAATATTAAATGTTATGAATATCAGTATGGATATTCGATATTAATTTAATAACTAAAGATTATTATATTGTAATATCCTGCCAGAAGCAGAATGCTACCAGCATGAGACATGATTAACTCATCTCTATAAGCCTCCAAATTTACAGAAAATGAGACATGATGTATCCTAAAATTGGCCAGCTTGGAACAAAGTCCAGCATCAAAACGAGACCTGAAAGAGACATCACATATCAAAAGGACCTCGGGTCCACACAAAATACATCAAAATCAAAATCAATACTTAAGGGCTTCGTGCCCACATCATCCATCAACACTTAAGGGCTCTATGCCTACAACATCATAAACAATCAAAACTTTTATTTATAAATAGAAACAGTGTGCTCAGCACTACAAATAACATATTGATCACAAATTCTAAACCTCTAAAATTTTTCCCAGGACATTTGTGATGGTGACTGCAACTTGGGTGATCCGCGTCTCGAGCATAGCTTCCAAAGCTGATGTGGTTGACTTGTCCGGAGCCAACCTGCAAAACTACAAACTGGTTTGGTGTGAGTTATAAAACTCAGTAAGTAACAATGCTAGTCCTACAAACAAACATACAAGTCAAGCATATCAACAGCTTTTCAGAATTACCAAGTTATTATAAGTTCAGAATTATCAACTTTATTTTTATAATTTATTCTTTACATGTGTCAAATCCTCATATTTGCATAACTACATATGTGCCAATTTAATAACCAAACATCTAAAGCATACAAAGCAAAACTCGAATATCATATAGTACATCATCTATCGTCAGATCTATTTCATTCCTATGAGACATGAAGTCACTTTTATACATTATCACGAATAAATATTCTTGAAATATCATCAAATCGGTAAGTCAATCAAACTTCTTCTATTCTGTTACAAACTATCTTCAATACCAAAACGAACTTTCTTTAACTTTCTTTAAATTTCTTTAATTACAATAATCTTACAATAGCTTAACACTCGTGATTCATATATATTCATACGTATCATAGCTCACTTCTCTTATATTCATGCAAATACAATTCAGAATACAATAACAAACTTAACATACACACTTATAACATCTTATATTCACACCGATTTCCAAGTCATTCATTCATTCCACAATAGCATACACAGTCCGAGAAGTTTATTGGCATGTCACCACCATGGCCTCGATACGATTAATATGCTCGGTCTGATTTCCTTTCCCGCCAAAACAAAGTCTTTTCGTCGCCCTTCTGGAAACTCTCTCGAGATGCGCAGTCATCACATCCATTTAAATGCCCATCAAATCATCTATAGGGTTTAACATGAGCCTGACACTTGTCAAACATCGGCCGGCTTCCCGCCAAAAGCAAACAAAACCGACCGTTCACTACCGACACCAAAATACATCCAATCTCAACCGTTCATTCAACTCTGACAAATCACTTCCGAAGTCGACAAATGGCACACATCTGGGGCTCTTTCTTGATCTAACGGTCACAAATGCTCCGACGTGACTAAAGGAAGATGAAGCGATCACCTTGCGTCTGTTTGGAAAAAATTTGAATTCTATCGACTGCAAAAAACTCTCTTCTCTCCATTGTGACCCGTCCGATTAGTGCGACCAAAGCTCTCAAAGCACTCTTCCAGCCTTCGAAAAGAATCAAGTAAGTCTCTGAACGACCTCATTGGTTTGTACTTGCTGTTCGTTTTTTCTTTTTTTTTTTTTTTTGTGGTGGAGCATGTCTGGATTTTGGGATGATGGGTAATGGATTAGGGAGACTTCCGGTTGTTCTGGGTTCTGTGTCTTGCTCGATGTTGCTAGGGAGAGATTTATGGTTTGATGGATGTTGTTAGGGCACTTAGAACCCGTAGGCTTAGTTTTCCGGACCCTCAGGGTAATTACGAAGTCCCCGGTAGTTTTAAAAATTAGCTATAGATTGACCTCTTCTTTCCCATTTCGGATGTCAGGGATGTCTGATAATGGATCTTCCTCGGCAAACCCTGCTAAACCTCCGACTCCCCTTGCCGTAGAGCTCTCCTCGAGCACGGGGGCACCAAGCGTAGAGGACCTCGACACTACCCCCACTCCTTCCGAAATTGAAGAAGATACATACCATCACAGAATTCCACGGAATGACCCAGAGCCCGGTGAATTCGACTGCTCTGTTTTGGACATGAATCAGCCCTCCAAGATAACCGAAGATGATCTAGTACTGCTCCGGCAATGCTAAGCTATTCCGATAGATATTTCCCTCGAAGTCCCCGGTCCACTTGACCGTGCCAGTCAACCTGATGAGGGTTCAATGGCTCTTCTTCCAGCCTTCTTCGAGTGTGGACTCTGGCTGCCAATTCAGCCTTATTTCGCCTCGTTGTTGGCCGAAATAAAGATCGCCCCTTGCCAACTAAGCCTGAATAGTTGGAGGATCTTGGCCGGGCTATACGTGATTTGGCATAGGGCAGGCCTCGGCGAACCTACTCTTGAAGAAGTGAAGAGGTTGTATCGATTAAAGGCTAACCCAAGAATGCATCATGGCTGGTACTACCTTTCTGCTTACGCCGAGTCGTCAAACATCGTCGGTAAACTCCCCGATTCCAACAAAAACTTCAAAGATTTGTGGTTCTGGGCCACGGGAGATTGGGGACGGGCCATGACAACATATGAAAATGAGACTTTAGTCCCGGGCATTTTTAGGGCGGGAGGTTAGGAATCTAACCATTAGTGTGTCTGCTCTTTGATTTTGTAATAGGATTCTAACTTCTTTGACTCTTCCCAGCCTCTTGGAGGGACGCTCCCAAGGTCTCTCATCGGGTCCGGGTGCGGATACGATGGGCTCGGCGATATGCCGACCATTGGAAGCAATTGGTTAATGATGCAGCCTTTGTCGAGTCGGGCCTCATCCTGACTGATCCTCCGAAGGTCTCGGGGCGGATTGGTAGATTCTTACTAACCCTCTAACCGATCCTCTTGTTTGCTTAGCATGATAATGACTTGAAATTATTCAGATTCTAGACTGACCACTTTTATGCCTTTGTCTTTTGCAGGAATGTCGAGGAGGCCAAAATACCTAGATCAATTGACCGGTGCAACAAAGAAAACCGACCATATTAGAGCCGGACCCTCTCGTAAATGGCCAGCAACTACCGAAGCCAAAAGGGTGACTGAAGAGGCAGCCCCGCCGGCTACCCAAAGCTTATCTCCCTCATCCAGGGCATCGCCAACAGTCATTACCTGACCTGCCAGCCCCCCAAAACCTTCTAGAAAAAGGAGACGTCTGATCGGGGCAGAAGAAATCGAGCTGACACAGGAGATAGATGAGGAGCAAGCCCCGAGAAAAAAGAAGCCAGTTCGGAAAGAGAAGAAAACGCCTTGGCACTTCCAGAAAGTGTAAAGGCACCGTGATTCTTGGCGTAGAAGACCTCGGTCAGGACGTCAGGGAGGCCACTTCTCACTTGGTGCCGACGATCAACGAACTGGCCGAAGCGGTCCCTCCGGCGAAGATTCTGAGATACGAAGATCTCTCTCTCGGGATGTGGTTACATGGTTGTGCTCCCAGATGGCCAAGGTAGCCACACTTTCCCCATTCCCATTATGAGTCCATGACTTAATCTAATTTCTGATTTTCTATTTCTCCTCGGCAGGTGACCTATCTGGCGGCCAAGAACAAGGATCTCCTCCTAAGCCTTCTATCCGAGGGTGGCCAAGCACAGAGACTTCAGAACCGCCTTATTGAAATGAAGGTCGAGCTGGCTAATAAAGACGAAACGATAAAAAAACATGGAACTGGCCGCGGTCGAGGCTCATTCAACAAATAAATCTCTTAGGGCCGCCGCCTCTCTGGAGAGGAAAAACGCTGTGAAGCTGCCAAGAAGGACTTGGAGGCTGCCCAAGCCGACAACATGATCCTATAGGTGGAAGTGCGCAGCGTTGAATCCAAACTGAGGGCTAAAGATGAAGAACTGGTACGGGCCCGTGATGAGCTTAAGAAGAGGAAGGAAGCTGAGTTGGAGGCCGAGAGGGACGCAATCAGACTTGACGATGTCGGAGACTGCGCCGAGATTATCCCGATGATATTACCCAACCTGGATATGGTGCCTATCCATGCGGCCACTCGCTTCTGCAAAGGGGATCTCTCACAGGAGGAGTTTCAAAAATGGCTACCCCCTTCTCCTGAAGAGGTGATGGATCCCGACCCCATTTCGATCGCCCCGGTGCCCCCAGCTCCTAAAGAAAACCGACATGGGGCTCCCGTTCCTGCCCCCGAAGCTATATTTATCGGGGCCTCTCAGGCCGTCAATGTGGAAGCCACTGTCCCTCCTCCCGAGGTCGAGCCCAGTCATCTTCCACTCGAGCCTATCGAGAGAAGAACCAATACCAATGGCTCATGCGGGGGCCGATGAGTAGGGGGTAACCCGAACGGGGCCCCATGTAAACTTAAACAAAAATACACCTCTTTGTAATAACTATCACAATTATGTATTTTCATTTTTCTTTTTTTTTTTGTCAATGCACGTTTCTATTCCATTCCTTATCTTCCACAATTTGCTCCGAATGCGTTCTTGCAAACGACTACTCGAGGTCTAACCGACCGAGTAGACTAACTCGGTGGGACGTAACCCGACCCCGAGCTGAGAAACACTGGCTCTGAGGGAATGTTACATCCCCAGACCAAAAAGCTGACTCGGTGGGACAGAACCCGACCCCGAGAGTGAGAGAGAAACACTTGGCTTTGGGGGAATGTTACGTCCCCAGACCAAAAAGACAGACTCGGTGGGACGTAACCCGACCCCGAGCTTAGAGAAACCACAACGGCCTCGGCGGAACGAAACCAGCCCCAAGCCGAATAACCGAGTGGCCTCGACGGAATGAATCCAGCCATGAACCGAATAACCAGAAGAGGCCTCGGCGGAACGAATCCAGCCCCGAGCCGATAACACAAGCAGTAGCCTCGGCGGAATGAGTCCAGCCACGAGCCGATTAACCAGAAGAGGACTCGACGGAACGAATCCAGCCCCGAGCCGATAACACAAGCAGCGGCCTCGACAGAACGAGTCCAGCCCCGAGACGATTAGTCCGTGGGACTTATTCAGAAGAGAAGTTAGTCAACCTTTGAAGCCCTATCGAATCTGGCGTGGGCGTCCCCTTGCCAGACCAGCGAAAAACAAAAACAAAACTTTGGAATATAAAATCAAAAAGCGGGGGTGACCTAGAACTTATCCCAAAGTAAAACTTTCGTAAGTGAAACAACAGCAAGGATGCCTCAAAACAGCGTCCTGTCCGAGGTCTCCAAAACACAATTTGAATCTTTCAATTTAGAGTCCTGGCGAACCAGGATTCGGATCAAAGAGCGTTTAGAATGGTAAGGGCACATTCCTCTATACGTCAGGTCACCATGAGGCTTGTGTATTGTTCGAGGGCTCCTCCTTACAATGCTAGAGCATGCATACGCTACGAGAGTACAGTCCCTCCCGTACTATGCTTCTCACAGACTCGGATGACCAAATGGGTAGGGATCAAAGAGTGTTCGAAACATTAAGGGCAAACGCCTCCTTATGTTTGGTAACACTTGAGCAAGCAAACGCCACAAGGGCATAATCTTTCCCCGTGCTATGCTTCTCACGGATCCATTAGTCAGACAAAATATACGGGAACACATTCCCCGCAGTCGTATTCCCTAAACCGGCCAGAACGACCATCTCACGGGGGCACTCCCTCCCCACGATTACTCGTGGGTTCGCATCCCGAGATATCCCTTTAAATGCAAGTCATAGTTACGAGCCCAGCTTCGGGAGTTCGACACTACCACAGAGGGTTCACGTGCTCCCTCATGCATTTCATCCCTTGACGCGGTCCTGATCCTAAAAAATGAAATGAGTCAGGTCGGAGCACTTCTGCCGGGGTTTTTATGATAGCACCTGTGATTGGTGTGTCAAGGGTTTGGTGCCTTTCCTGATCCCAGATCATCCCTTCCATCGAGTATATCCCCAAAATATTGAATACGGCTTTCAAATCTAATTAAAAAAAACGAATGAAAATTTTCTTAATTGAAAAGAGAAAATTTTATTCATATTCGAGGACCTAGTGCTTTCCTACAACTCTCTGCGGGACATTTCGAGAGAGGCTTTATATTGAGCTCCTAACCCTTGTCGGGTTGTTAAAAACGAGATAAAGAAAAATCTACTGGAAGTACTTTCTCAACATCTCGGCGTTCCAAGGCTTCCTTAACCGCGTGCCATCCAGCTGTTTTAGAATATAGGCATCCAGTCTTACCACCTCCATAATTTTATAGGGTCCTTCCCACTTGGCACCTAACGAACCTTCCTCCGGCCTCCGAATGTTCAAGGTGACCCTTCTCAACACCAAGTCACCTGGAAGAAAGACACGGGTCTGAACTTTTTTTTGTAGAAATGGGCCATTCTTTGCTGATAGATTGCTGCCTTCACAGCCGACTTCTCTCTCTTTTCTTCGATCAAGTCGAGATGACTTCTGATGAGTTCTTCATTCTGTCCGTCCTTAAAATGTCGGACCCTGTGGGCAGTCATTACGATCTCTGCTGGAATAACCACTTCGCATCCGTATGATAAGGAAAACAGAGTTTCCCCTATGGAATCCTAACAGGTCGTTCGGTGCGCCCACAACACTTCCGGTAACTCCTCGACCCATAAGCTCTTGCAGGCTCCGAGTCGAGCTTTAAGATTTGCATTAATGGTTTTGTTTGTCGCCTCAACCTGCCCGTTAGACTTGGGATGGGCAGGTAAGGCGAATCTTAAGGTGATTTGGAGGTCTTCACAGAGTTTTCTGAAGCCATTGTTATCGAACTGTTTTCCGTTATTGGTGATGACGGCCCGAGGAATTCCGAACCTGCAGATAATATTTTTCTTCAAAAACTCCGTAGCTTTCTTCTCTGTGATAGCAGATAGGGGTTTGGCTTCCACCCATTGGTGAAATAATCTATGGCAACAATGTCGTATTTCGCTGCCCTCGCCCCCTCGGCATCGGCCCGATGATATCTAGCCCCCACTGGGGAACGGCCAAGGACTGGACAGTGTAGTCAAATGCTCTGCCGGCTGGTGGTGAACATTGGCATTCTTCTGACATCCTTCACATTTCCGGGCCACCCTTATACCGTCCTGATGCATGGTTGGCCAGTAGAACCCTTGCCTTAAAGCTTTAAAGGCAATTGATTGTCCTCCGGCGTGACTCCCACAGATTCCCGCATGAATTTCCTTGAGCACAAAGTCAGCCTCTGTTGGAGTTTCTACGGTCCCGAGGATCGAATAACAAGCAAAAAATAAGTGCGCGAATACAACGAGGGAGTTAAGGAATACTCACATCGATCGTTTGAGCGACGCGGCGACGAATAAAAATTTCTTTTCTGCCCACTGCAGCTCACGGCAGTTCACTGGTTTCCTCCTCCAAGAATTCGGCCATTGATGTCCATAAAAGCTCCAAGCTTTGTCATGGTAATTCCAAGCTCATGGGTGGACTTCCCTATCACCTTCGCATGTCTCTCGGAGTGCTAGCTCTTGATGTTTTTGTCACAAAAACATCACACTTTGCTTCCCTTTTCTTCCTTGGCTCTCGGAAAACTAGAAGCAGAAGAACAAGAATAGCCCCAAGGGCGTGAATGAGAGGGAGAGAGAGAAGAGAGAAGTGAGTAAGTTGTTGGTGGGAAAAAGTGTATCAAATACACTTAATGAATTTCCAAAATTCATTTCTTTTATTTTCTCTTTCCAAAAGTCAAGCAAAAGCTTGCCCAAACCAACATCAATCAATCAATCAATGAATAGTGATTGGTGTCAATCACTCAAAGTGAAAGACATCTATCACTTGATTGACGAATGATGTGACGCTAGATGCGACTAGCGATTTGACGCTTGATTTGACTTGCGTGCCGCACTCGAATTCGAAATGCGAATGCGCTCGCAAATAATCTCGGGCTCGGGTTCACTAATTCAAAATTAACGAATTTTCCGTTGCGATGCAATTAAATGATTACGCCTAGCGAAATCACTATTCACGTCGCTTACGAATTAATTCTAAATTAACTCGTTCGCCTGATTTAAAATCTGATTTTAATTCCGCGTCGAAATCCAATTTCGTTTAATATATCGAATATATTAATTTATCGATTAATTCCAAATTAATCGTTCTCTCTCTTTAAATGATATTTTATCCTAGATAAAATATCTCCGCAATTAATCTTAGATTAATTTTCTCTCTCATCTAATTATGACCCAGATTAATTAAAGTGCGAGTCATACGTCATCGATGAATCTTCGGGAAGCGACCCATGAGATCCCTAGATAGATATTGGTAGTAAATTTGGTCGTCGGACTATCTGAACACGTAAGTACCTAGTACTACGTTTGTACCGATTTACAAGACAAGGTTAGCTTCTAGCAAAGCGCCATGCCTACCCAATTCTCCAGAAATATCCTTACAGGAATATAAGATCTGTATCAGGCGTAATATACGTGGTATTGCGTATTTCGATCCAGCATCGGATGATCACATGCAAGGCCTGGGGCTGGTACAGTGTCTGCCCCGTACGAAACATATATCGGATGACAAGCAACTAGTCTCTTTATTATCGGATAACCATGACCAAGTCATATTATCCCGATGGTTGTAACCCTTTAGAGAACCAGTTCTGTATCCCTACGCGATCATCATCTCCATATGACTGGAGTGATACTTTTGTTTTGACATCACACCCAACACACTACGATTCTAAATATACCCAGTAGAGGCGTACACAGAACCTGTTAAAGCCCTGGACGACCAAAAACTAAGTATATTGATTGTCGCAAGTATTAGCGGTGCAAGTCTCAGGTTAAGACCAATACACCTACCCTGATTTCGGATTTCCATTGACACATAGTCATATTACCAATGGAATTCCGAGGGGGTCTATCCAGAGCGAAGCTGTTTCCCGTACCATCGGTAAAACACAATCTCCTATTACACTTGCATGAGTATCCTATACCCAAATATATGAGAACTATGCCGTTGTGCCCTCACAACGCGTACAAGTGTAATGATTTATCCTTCATGGATTGATACTGTCTCATATCATTCTCAATCCAGGAACAAATCATAAGGACCTCCTATCATTTATACATCTAGGTGATCTATTCACAAATGATAAGAGTGCAATCTCATTTGTCACATATTTAATTTGTACAACAACACCATGATCTGTACAAATAGTGACGCTATGGGTCATAATTATCCAACAATCTCCCACTAATGCTTGCTTCAATCCATACATGGATCGAATAACCTGCAAACCTTGTTTGCTTGTTATGGTACGACAAAACCGACAGGATGTTGTAAACATCCTACGAAAGGTTTCCTTTTCAGGAAAGCGATTTTCCCGTTCAGCTGACAAATTTCATAAATGAAACATGCAGCATTAGCAAGCATTATCCAAATGGATTCATCGTGGCAACAGTTAAAAAGTTGAATCAAAATCAACATAATGTTGATAACGATACCTTTCCGCTACAAGCCCAGCTTAGTACGTTGGTATGTTGCCTTCATGTATGTCTTTTGAAGACTTATATTGTACCAATAGGCACAATACCTTGCGGTACATCAACTAGTGTCTAAACATAGTTGGTATACATGGAATCCATTTCGGATGTCATGGCACTTTGCCATAATAGGGAGTCGATACCTTGTATCACTTCCTCATACGTAGTCAGTTGGTATTCCTAAAAAAGATTGACATCTTAACGAGGTGAGATCAGAAACCCATACCCCAGTTTGTTTTCTGACTCTCTCCGATCTACGCGGTTCTTGTGTATTCGAAGATTACTAGTATAGTTTCATCCTTGATGAACTATTTGTGTTCCATTAAGGAATCGGTGCCTAGAATAGTATTACTCTGATTTTCATCGAGTTTTACTATCCTCCCACTTACCACTGCATTTAGGTATTCCTCTTAGGAAAACCGCATGGTGAGCAACAATTAAATTGTTCTCTTGTGAGTTGTATAAGTAATATACTTCGGTATCCCTAGGATAACCTACAATTGGCACTTATCCAATTTAGGTTTTAGTTTGGTATCATCCAAACATATGCCTAGCATTCCCAAATTATCAGGAATGTTAAACCCGGTTTCTTTCCTGTTCATATCTAATATGAAGTCTGTCAAACAGATTATCATGGAACCTTATTCAAAATAAGTTTTGCAATGTTTATGCGTATCCGTTGAAGGAAATAGTAGCTCAGAGCGACTCATGATTAGCATTATAATGTCTAACACAATTCGGTTAATCCGTTCGGAGACACCGTCAAAATGACGTGTTCCGGGAGGAGTCCTCATTGAAAGAATACTATAATCTTTCAAGTATATTAGAAACTTATTGCTTAAGTATTTTCATCATGGTCTAACCGTGGTGTTTAATACTTTAGCCGATCTGTTTGTCTATTTCGTGTCGAAACTGAAAAAGTTTCCAATTTGTGTTTCAAAATAAACACATAACCACAACGCGATGCCACATCCGTAAAGGTCACGAAATATTCATATCCACCTCAAGCCTAGCTAGACATGGGCTCACTTGCTTCACTATGAACTAGGGCTAACACTTCGGTGGCATTTGCACTTTTACCAAGTAAATAGTGTTTTAGGCGTTTTGCCCAATAAACTAGATTCATAGACTTTATTTGATTAGAATCAAATTTGTCCTAGTACCCACTCTTCGAAAGTGTGGATATACGATTCTTGTTTAATTGTGTTCCAGACAACAATGCCACAATATGTTTCTTCTCATCAAATCAGTTTGAGCTATTTGTTTGTCATGTTTCATGTTTGAGATATATTTATATTCAAAATATAAATGCTGTTATTCACATCTAATGTGTTTATCTCAATATCATCTTTATATAATAAAACACTTTAGTGTTCTGGGATATAAATGTTCATCCTTATCGGATTAAACACTGATATAGAGATAATGTATCTAGTCAAACTAGTTACATTATAACAGTTTCCAAATTTAGGTACACACCCGAAAGTAGTTCCTAAAGTTAGGTATCTACGGTTAAAATAGTGACTTTCGTCCCGTTTCCAATTCGCAGATGAATCTCAATCTGAAGTCAGTATCCTACTCATAGCAGATTCTGAACATCAGTATATATATTTATATGTATCACACTAAGTATTTAAAATCCAATTTTAATACTAGTAGTGAACATAATATGACAAACATATTTGAAGTCGGAGCCTTGCACCGTCTTCAATTCCTTCATGTCTGCCTTGCCCAAACGGCAATCACGCTTCCGCGATCCCGTTTGCCACAATTTAGGTAGACATTTTGGGATATGTCCTTTATCTTCCTAGAATATTATAATGATATTGCCTTTGCCCTTTTCCACATTCCAGAAGCCTTTGGCCTAGCCTCGAGTTTATAGAATATCGAAGTAAGGTGCGCCTTGCGCTACTTGCCTAATTGCAAACTTTGACTTTATCTCCTTGAGAATAGTCATTAATTCTCCAAGAATTATTTATTGCAATTTAGTACTTCTAAGATCTAAAATAGATCTATGAAGATCCTTCAATTTCATTATCATACTTTAATGATCTAATCCTTATTTCTGATTAAGAAATTAATGAGTCTACTGCCACAAGCTAAATGGATTAAGCACTAAAGTTATCATCACATGAATCTTCCAAAGACCATGCTCTACTATTTGCTTAAATCCGGACTAAGGCCTAATATGTTATTTTATCAAATAAAGTAACTTATTAGTTTCCAGGACCATCCTGAAATTACTCCCAATTTGAAAATTAAACCATTTAAATAAATTTTCCCTAGGATTATGTTTTAAATGTCAATCTTTCAATTATATCTTGATTTTAATAGTCCAACTATTTAATCAACGATTTAGGTACTATTTATTATAATGATTATTATAGTCCAACTATTTAATCAATTATAATTTAATAGGTTGAATACAGTCCAACTATTTTATTTAAAACAACAATTTAAATATTAGTCCAACTAACATTTAATTTATTTGACGAATGATATTTGGTTGAGCGCGTATGGCAAGTAATTAAACGAATATTGCAAATTTAATTCTTGCCTCCCACTAATTTTCGGCGAGCCTCTAACCCTCTGTCGAGTACTCGGGAAACTGTGTTTCCTAGTGGGCTAGGATCTCGTTAAGTATCACACAATCTTGACTTTGGCCAACAAATTGTATGATAATTAACTAGGTAGATCTCTAAGATCAATTGGATCCGATCCAATTCCTAGATCCAGTAGGGGGACATCCAAGTCCGAAACATATATCTTATATATGCCAATATATCCAATATATTACCTAACATTTTTCCTCTGAATCAACTAAGCCTTAGCTTTGGCACAACAAACTTAGTGATCCCAGTTAAGCGTGACCCATTGACCATGGAAAACTTCGTAATCAATGTCGATGGACAAGAAGTGGTCTTGACTTTGGCCAACAAACCACAACTTGGACAAGACACCGATATGAAACAAAACTCTCGTGATTATCCTCGACGGACAAAGGTCTTGACTTTGGCCAACAAACCAATGCCAGTCTTGGATCTTGAGTAAGAATCACTCAATGGAAGGAAAAACGCTTAATATTTGTGAGGGTTTTTCGCGTGCAAATTGACAACTAATTTATTATCTTTGTTAAGGTCTCATCATCATACATCCTTAAACATGCATTCTAAACACATAATAAAGCGCGTATAATAAAATAATAATGATATGAGGATGGATACTTTACACAATGATCCTAGATCAAATCTCTCACTTTCTCTCTCCCGCTAGCACAAGTATTACTTCTACCCGTTACACTACACTTCTAAAGAAACCTCATTTACATTGAGGGGAATAGGTTAGAAGAGAATACAAAGAATAAGGAGGTAATAAGGCTGGACACACAGGTCCAATTAATAAATCAAATTTATTACAATAATTTCTAAAATTGCCCCACCCATATAATATCCATCCGATATACATTATTCATGCATCGTAACCATGTATTCACACAAGCATGTTATCAATCAATCTAATCCAATTAATTAATCTGATAATTAGTGATCATCCAATGTTCAAACAACGATTTGATTTTGCTCGAGTCAAACTCGTCTTTGCGAATAAGTACTCAAAGTACGAATTCTTGAATTAAATTAAACTACATAATTAAATCCAATTCAATTTGTATTTAATACTAATTCGCTATTTAATTCCAAATTAAATACTACACTTTATTAATGAACTTTTACGACTTAAATTCCAAATTTAATCGTTACGAGTCTCAAAGCCCGATTAACGTCCAACGTTAATTTAATTAAAGTCCAATGGGCTTTTAATTAATTTCTTTAAGGCGTGGGCTTCGGCAACCAAAGCCCAATCAAGGAGTAACCTCATAAGCCTAGAAATCAATTTAGGCCCATTAGGCCCAATTAAACTTTAAAGGTCCATTAGTCGCATTTGGGCTTTATGGAGGCGGTTTTGGGCCCAATTGGATCCAACCAATTTAGCCTAAACCCAACTTAGTACAACCAAGCCCAATAACAACATTACAAGCCCAATTTCTAAAATAGGCCCAATATAATTAAATTACAAAAACCCAATTTCACAATTCAATTACACAAAGTGTATAACACAATTAATTACCCAATTAACATTTCTAAAACATCAATTAGCCAAATTAATCATGCTCAATAACATCAAATGGTGTCCAACACAATTTGACAAAAAATCAAACCCAATCATGCTATAAGCTCTCGGCAATGGAGGGTAATTTTATGTCAATTCCGAATTCAATCCAATTAAATCCAAATTAACATTAAATCAACATTTCCAATTGATTCCAACTCATCCAATGAATCAAAAAATCAAAATACCAAGACATTAGGGTTCATCAACCATTCGGACAACACATCAAAATTGGGGAAAATTGTTCCAAACAATATTTCATCAAATTGATCAGATCAATCCTTAATTAAACATGTTTTAAGCATACTCAATATCCAATTTCATTAAATCATGCTAAAAAACATTTTACCCAAATTTTAAGCCCTAATCAAATTTCATGCTTTTAGTTCGCTCTGATACCATTGTTGGAGTTTCTACGGTCCCGAGGATCGAATAACAAGCAAGAAATAAGTGCGCGAATACAACGAGGGAGTTACAGAATACTCACATCGATCGGTTGAGCGACGCGGCGACGAACAAAAATTTCTTTTCTGCCCACTGCAGCTCACGGGTTTCCTCCTCCAAGAATTCGGCCATTGATGTCCATAAAAGCTCCAAGCTTTGTCATGGTGATTCCAAGCTCATGGGTGGACTTCCCTATCACCTTCGCATGTCTCTCGGAGTGCTAGCTCTTGATGTTTTTGCCACAAAAACATCACATTTTGCTTCCCATTTCTTCCTTGGCTCTCGGCAAACCAGAAGCAGAAGAACAAGAACAGCCCCAAAAGCGTGAATGAGAGGGAGATGAGAGAAGAGAGTAAGTTGGTTGGTGGGAAAAAGTGTATCAAATACACTTAATGAATTTCCAAAATTCATTTATTTTATTTTCTTTTTCCAAAAGTCAAGCAAAAGCTTACCAACAACCAACATCAATCAATCAATCAATGAATAGTGACTGATGTCAATCACTCAAAGTGAAAGACATCTATCACTTGATTGACGAATGATGTGACGCTAGATGCGACTAGCGATTTGACGCTTGATTTGACTTGCGTGCCGCACTCGAATTCGAAATGCGAATGCGCTCGCAAATAATCTCGGGCTCGGGTTCGCTAATTCCAAATTAATGAATTTTCCGTTGCGACGCAATTAAATGATTATGCCTAGCGAAATCACTATTCACGTCGCTTGTGAATTAATTCTAAATTAACTCGTTCGCCCGAATTAAAATCCGATTTTAATTCCGCGTCGAAATCCTATTTCGTTTTATATATCGAATATATTAATTTATCGATTAATTCCAAATTAATCATTCTCTCTCTTTAAATGATATTTTATCCTAGATAAAATATCTTCGTAATTAATCCCAGATTAATTTTATCTTTCATCTAATTAATCCCAGATTAATTAAAGTGTGAGTCATACGTCATCGGTGAATCTTCGGGAAGCGACCCATGAGATCCCAGATATGTTGGCAGTAAATTCGGTCGTCGGACTATCCGAACACGTAAGTACCTACTACTACGTTTGTACCGATTTACAAGATAAGGTTGACTTCTAGCAAAGCGCCATGCCTACCCAATTCTCCAGAAATATCCTTACAGGAATATAAGATCTGTATTAGGCGTAGTATACGTGGTATTACGTATTTTGATCCAGCATCAGATGATCACATGCAAGGCCTGGGGCTGGTACAGTGTCTGCCCCGTACGAAGCATATATCGGATGACAAGCAACTAGTCTCTTTATTATCGGATAATCATGACCAAGTCATATTATCCCGATGGTTGCAACCCTTTAGAGAACCAGTTCTGTATCCCTACGCGATCATCATCTTCATATGACTGGAGTGATACTTCCGTTTTGACATCACACCCAACACACTACGATTCTCAATATACCCAACAAAGGCGTACACAGAACCTGTTATACCCAACAAAGGCGTACACAGAACCTGTTAAAGCCCTGGACGACCAAAACCAAAGTATATTGATTGTCGCAAGTATTAGCGGTGCAAGTCTCAGGTTAAGACCAAATACACCTACCCTGATTTCGGATTTCCATAGACACATAGTCATACTACCAATGGAATTCTGATGGGGTCTATCTAGAGCGAAGCTGTTTCCCGTACCATCGGTAAAACACAACCTCCTATTACACTTGCATGAGTATCCTATACCCAAATATATGAGAACTATGTCGTTGTACCCTCACAACGCGCACAAGTGTAATACTAGTCTTTTACGTATTTATCGATGTCCAATCTCGATAATACTCTGACTAGGGATATTTAATGATTTATCCTTCGTGGATTGATACTGTCTCATATCATTCTCAATCCAGGAACAAATCATAAGGACCTCCTATCATTTATACATCTAGGTGATCTAATCACAAATGATAAGAGTGCAATCTCCTTTGTCACATAGTTAATTTGTACAACAACACCATGATCTGTACAAATAGTGACGCTATGGGTCATAATTGTCCAACATCCTCCTCTTCTGCTAAACATCTCAGAAGGGGTACCGTATAGCCCCTTCGGTATAGCACCCCTTCGATCAGGGAAAACTTGGTGCTTTTAAAATTTTTCTTCCTGGCTTCCTTCTTGTCTTCGGTGTCTCCCCAGTCTCCAAATATCTCCTGATTGGTTGCATCCATGAAGATTCGCTTTCCATATCCAACACCGCTACCCCGAGCTCTCCCACGTTTTTTTCTCGGAGGCAGATTTGAAGGACTATTCTAGGATTTTCCGACCTTATCGAAGATGCGAGTCGTGCTAAAGAGTCCGCCTCACAGTTGTTTTCCAGGCCGACTTGCACAAAATGTACATTCCCCATTTTTCCCACCAACCTTTTTACCTCTGCCAAATAGGCTATCATACTCGGCTCCCTGGCTTGGAACTCTCCCTTCAGCTGCTGAACGGCCAGCTGGGAGTCGCTTCTTACGACTACGTCGTGGATGCCCATCACTGTGCATAACCTTAAACCGGCTAAAATTGTCTCTTACTCCGCCTCATTGTTTGTGGCTTCGAAGGCGAATCTCAAGGCGAACAATACTTCTTCACCTTTATCATTTTTCAATACGATTCCGGCCCCATTACCTTGTGAGCTGACAGGTCCATCTACCGACATCTCCCATTTATCTTTCTCAACGATCAAAATCTGGGGTTCTGTGAATTCAGCAACAAAGTCCGTCAGAGCCTGCCCTTTTACCGCTGTCCTTGGGAGACTTTAAGTCCAGAACGGCTTGGATTTTCTGCGGATTTGCTTCTATGCCTCGGGAGCTTACCATATAGCCCAAAAAATTTCCCGAGGCCACTCCGAAAGCACACTTCTCCGGGTTGAGCTTTAAGTTATGCCTCCTTAGCAATTCAAAGGTTTTCTTCAGTTCGTCCACGTGACAATTTGGCTCCTTAGACATTGTTATCATATCATCAACATATACCAGCATTGACGTGCCGATGAGTGGCCTAAAAATCTTGTTCACCAGCCTCTGAAAGGTTGCCCCGACATTTTTCAATCCGAAGGGCATTACTTTATAACAATAAAGCCCATGATCGGTAACAAAAGTCGTCTTCTCCTCGTCCTCAGGATGCATCTTGACCTGGTTATATCCCGAAAATGCATCCATAAAGCTTAGCAGTCCCTGAAAGGCCGTCGAATCCACCAACTGATCTACCTTTGGTAGTGGGAAGCTGTCTTTCGGGCATGCTTTTTTGAGGTCGGTGAAATCCACACACATCATCCACTTTCCATTGGGTTTCTTCACTAATACCACATTCGATACCCAGTCCGGGTATTTCACTTCTCTGATAAAACCAGCTTTCAACAGTTTTTCTACCTCGGCAGCCATTGCCCTGCACCGCTCCTGGTTAAAGGTTCTTCTTTTTTGCTTGACCGGTTTGTGGGATGGGTTTACTGCCAAACGGTGACTGATAAAATTCAGATCTATCATGGGCATATCGTCGTGGCCCCATGCAAAGATGTCCGGGTACTCCTTTAGACACTTCAGCAGGTCCTGTTTCAGGGCCTCGTCCAAGTCTTCCCCTACTTTTACATTCTTCCCAGGTCCGAAAAGTTCTATCATCTCTAATTCTTCGACTGCCCCTAGCCGGGCAACTTTCTTTGGCCGAGGACCCGGATCCTTACTTGCCTTTTCCCCGTCTTCATTCCCTTGCCTTTTCCGGGTACCTACTTCAATGCAGAGGGTTTCCCGTGAGAGGGTGGCAAAACAGCTTCGAGCCACCTTCTGACTCCCGCACACGATTCCAATCCCATCCCGGGTGGGGAATTTTAACTTCAAGTAATAGCAAGACATTGCAGCCTTTGTCTTCATCATGAAAGGCCGACCAACAATGACCTGGTAACTGCTCATGCAATCCACCATCGTGAAATTCATTATAATAGTCCGAGTCCGAGGACGGGTTCCGATTGTCATTGCCAATTGCATCATTCCCAAGGGAACGACCGTCGAGCCCCCAAAACCGTACATGGGAGTCCCATCGTCGGTTAGAGTCGCATACTCCACCCCAAGGCCGTCCAAAGCCTCCTTGGAGATTATATCCACTGTACTCCCGGGATCGACTAAGATTATGTCTACCTCAGAATCGCCGATTATCGCCTTGATTATTAATGCATCATCGTGGGGGAAACTCACCCCTCGAGCATCCTCATCAGTGAACATTACTGGCACTGACCGACCACCTTGTATTCCCGAGGCCCGTTCTGTTTCTAACACTTTCAACCCCCGAGTTCGACTATAGTTTTTTCTTGACCGGTTAGAGTCTCCGGCCAGTGTCTTTCCCCCTGCAATGGTATTCACCTGTCGGCAATGTGACCTCTGCCTAGCCGCCATAACTTCATGGTCAATATAGTTATTCAAATACCCATTTCGCGCCAGGTCTTCCATTTGCTCCAGCAAGTCTTTGCATCCGTCCGTTGTATGTCCCCTCAAATTATGATGCATGTAATAGGATTTTTTATTTCTCCTGTCCGGTGGGAATCTTCTGAAGTCAGGCTCTATCAAGAGGCCCTTTCCCTGGATTTCCGTGACCATTTGCCGCAGCGGTTTGTTCAAAGGAATGTATGCCTATTCCCTGGCCACATGGTTCACCTGGGCCGAAATTCCATTTTCTTGGTCATTCCGAGGTATCGGTTTGAATTCCTTTCGCCTCGGGGGTGGTTTTTTGAACTCCCTATTTGGCCTGCGAGGAGCTTCTGTCCTCGTCGTCCTCTCTCTGATAGATGTCCCCCTCCGGGTGATTCTCTCCTCATCTTCCAACAAACATCCGGGCTGTTTCCAGAGCGGTGGCATAATCCGGTGTACCCTGGATCCTCAGGTGAGTCCACAGCTTTCCGATCTTTAAGGCCCCCTTCAGACTTTCCAAGGCTTTGAGCGACTCATATCCCCGGACCTCAAGCACCATGTTATGGTACCGTTCAATGAAAGCCTTCAGGGGCTCATCGTCCCCCTGCTTCATGAGCCTCAATTCCCCAATTGTCTTTTTTGGGACGCAGGCCCCTTTGAAGTGCCGAAGAAATGACTTCATGTCATAGGAAGAATCTGGCGACTGTCTCCCCTCTTCTTCTTCCCATATATCCTCCGTTTGTTCATCTTTTTCTACCACTACGGACCTCATCCCGTAGGGACCCTTCCTCATAGGTTCATCGTTATCACTCACATCTGCAACCCTTTTTCCTTCCGTTATTTCACCTCTCCTCCGAATAAATGTGTTCCTCATGACTTGAGATTTCCCGTCCAGTTTCACCATCCTTCCTATCTCCCCTTCTGGTATTGCGGGGGCTATCATAGGAAGAATCTGGCGACTGTCTCCCATCTTCTTCTTCCCACATATCCTCCGTTTGTAAATCTTTTTCTACCACTACGGACCTCATCCCGTAGGGACCCTTCCTCATAGTTATCACTCACATCTGCAACCCTTTTTCCTTCCGCTATTTCACCTCTCCTCCGACTGGTTCCGGCTTAAAGTCTCTCATTATTCGTCTCTTCCATCCTCTCCAGTCTGTTCATCATGGATTTCAAAAGAATTTGATTTTCCTCCCTACATTTCCTCATATTTTCCTCTATCTTCTCCATCCATTCCGCTGTTGAACTCCCTGACGACCGGTGATTTCCACCTTCGGCCATCGTCTTACCACGCGAGCCGCTTTTCGTTGGACTCCCCACAGACGGCGCCAACTGTTGACGGCTGATTTTAGTCTCAGGGGCAGTAAGGGCTCTTCGCTCCCGAGACAATCTTCCTGCAACTGTGAATTTGTTTTTGTTATGGGAAACCAAAAGAAAATTTGGCAAAAGATAGATGAACACACCAATCAACAAAGGGATTTAACGTGGTTCGGCGGATCAGATCCAACCTACATCCACGGGCACAAAACGGGTGATATTCTATTATTGAAAAATACGCTGTTATTTGTTTACAGGTCTAACAAAATATTCTTTCTCTCCAAGTATGCTCTCCCCTCCCATTTAAAATATAAAAGAATTGAAATAAAACTAATAAAATTGACAAAATCCAAATATAAATATAAAATAATACAATTAAAAATTAAAAAAAAATTAAAAAAATAATAAATCGAGTATCCGGATTCGGACCGGATAGACCCGGGTCTGTACCAGATAGACCCGGATCCAAAACCGGACCCGGACTAACGAAAATACTTCTGGATCGGGACCCGAATAAGGATCTGGATTTTGCCATCTTACTTTTGACATGCCACAATAGCTCAAAATAAATGCCTTATTAATTTAAATTCCAATCATATCACTGACACTTCATCTTTCATCACATATGTTGCTTTATTAGTGGGCAGTGACTAATATTTTCGATAAATAAAATGTTATTAATGTGTTCTTCATTGTTGCTGATTTCTCCACGATTGTACAACAAAACCCAACTCAACAAACCAAAGAATCAACCAGAAATTTAAGAGAGAAGCTATGGAACCCAACTCAACGAAAACTTGAACAGCTTATACAGGATCCTTTCATTCACAATCATGGTTAATGAAAACCTGGAAAAACAGGATCCTTTCATTCACAATCATGGTTAATGAAAACCTGGAAAAAAAAAAATAGTGAACAAATAACGTATAGAAGAAAAAACTTACATATAAATTAATCCAAAAAAGGAAAAAGAATTACTATAAGAAGAAGTGTCAAGAAAATAGTACCTCTTAAAGTTCAAAAATCAAAGAAGCTCTTCTACAAAAAGGTTCGCAAATTGAAGAAGAGAGATGAATGAAGAAAGAACAGAGATGATCAACAGAACTTTTTTTCAAGTAAAAAAAGATATTAATGGAATTTAACTAATGAGGAGTTTTTTTAGCATTAATATGGCGTGGCAAAAGTTAGACCGTACAAAGATATGCAGCAAAAGATTGAAACACTTGGTTTGTGTGATGTGAAAACGAATTTTCTCAATTTTCATATGATAGTCATGATAACTTGGTCTGATATTTTAAATATCAATCAAAAATTTTTGATGTCTGCAATTTAAAGGATATTGAATGATAGGTTATGAATATGAAATTAGGTATCTGTAATGAATATTAAATGTTATGAATATCAGTATGGATATTCGATATTAATTTAATAACTAAAGACTATTATATTGTAACACCCTGCCAGAAGCAGAATGCTACCAGCAGGAGACATGATTAACTCATCTCTATAAGCCTCCAAATTTACAGAAAATGAGACATGATGTATCCTAAAATTGGCCAGCTTGGAACAAAGTCCAGCATCAAAACGAGACCTGAAAGAGACATCACATATCAAAAGGACCTCGGGTCCACACAAAATACATCAAAATCAAAATCAATACTTAAGGGCTTCGTGCCCACATCATCCATCAACACTTAAGGGCTCTATGCCTACAACATCATAAACAATCAAAACTTTTATTTATAAATAGAAACAGTGTGCTCAGCACTACAAATAACATATTGATCACAAATTCTAAACCTCTAAAATTTTTCCCAGGACATTTGTGATGGTGACTGCAACTTGGGTGATCCGCGTCTCGAGCATAGCTTCCAAAGCTGATGTGGTTGACTTGTCCGGAGCCAACCTGCAAAACTACAAACTGGTTTGGTGTGAGTTATAAAACTCAGTAAGTAACAATGCTAGTCCTACAAACAAACATACAAGTCAAGCATATCAACAGCTTTTCAGAATTACCAAGTTATTATAAGTTCAGAATTATCAACTTTATTTTTATAATTTATTCTTTACATGTGTCAAATCCTCATATTTGCATATCTACATATGTGCCAATTTAATAACCAAACATCTAAAGCATACAAAGCAAAACTCGAATATCATATAGTACATCATCTATCGTCAGATCTATTTCATTCCTATGAGACATGAAGTCACTTTTATACATTATCACGAATAAATATTCTTGAAATATCATCAAATCGGTAAGTCAATCAAACTTTCTTCTATTCTGTTACAAACTATCTTCAATACCAAAACGAACTTTCTTTAACTTTCTTTAAATTTCTTTAATTACAATAATCTTACAATAGCTTAACACTCGTGATTCATATATATTCATACGTATCATAGCTCACTTCTCTTCTATTCATGCAAATACAATTCAGAATACAATAACAAACTTAACATACACACTTATAACATCTTATATTCACACCGATTTCCAAGTCATTCATTCATTCCACAATAGCATACACAGTCCATACATATCACAGATTCTATCACACATACGGATACACTCAAACATACATACGATCATCGTGCAACCGACAATAAAACATACATAACGACCAATATATCAAAGGACATATAACCAAATAATACATAAATATGGCTGGTCTACACATACAATGCTCGTACGAGACTCATTACCTATTTTAGAATAGGTATGAGATGAAT
Organism: Zanthoxylum bungeanum; assembly: GCA_019454045.1. Taxonomy (NCBI): domain Eukaryota; kingdom Viridiplantae; phylum Streptophyta; class Magnoliopsida; order Sapindales; family Rutaceae; genus Zanthoxylum; species Zanthoxylum bungeanum. Next base: position 43,537 of record SKCR01008869.1, on the reverse strand, counting down.
ACCGTCCGAACGGATTCCTAACCAGCTCGACTACTACACCACGAAATCAACAACCAATTAAACATACATGCGCACATATCAAATAACACAAACTCATCAAATGATTTCTCATACACAAGCACATACATGAAAAAAGTCCCAAGTCATCATCCAAACACTCATATACATACAAATGAATAAAAAAATTTCTACTAATTCAATTGCCTTATCTTTAACAATCTTTATTCTTTCCCATATCGATCAAACATACTCAGTTTCCGAGTTTCTATCTGAAAATATCTAATACTGAAGCTCATCATTTAAACATATCCATTCAAGAATGGCGTAGCCTATACCAATTTCTTATCACACTTAACCATTCCAATCTCTATATAAATAAATCGCATGTACGAATCAATAACAAACTTATTCCATCTACCGATCATGTATACTCAAATTATTCATAGCTTATCATCACATACATATACAAGTACGTGTCCCAACACTTATACATATGCTCATTCATATACTTATACATACACATACCATTACGAGTTCATACACTTACATGCATCAATACATACATGTAGACATCAAACTCATCAAATATTTCAGTTCATATCATAGTATTGTCCTCAAACATTTCACTTCATATCATAACAATAACGAAAGTCCATACCTGTGATGGTTGACTAACTTAACTATACACGATCTCGAAGTCCTTTCTCAAATCCATCTCTTAACTATCCTAAACATTTCAATCATCTCTACATATATATATTTAAAACACAAAATGAACAATTCAAGAACTCATCGCATGGGTTACTGACCTGGCTTCGCGAGCACTCTAAGTCATAGTCAATTCTTTCAAAATAAATCGTGAAACTCCATCAAAATCGCAACTTTACAGAATTCTTGAATTCACTATGACAACTTCCGAATCTTTCCGAGACAATCAAATTAAATCTGATTTCAACGATTCCAAGTCCAATAATATTAAAACACCATTACAAACTAATTCATGCCACTAGTTAACTTGAATCCTTGATTTACGTGTTTTTGGAAAATCTTCAGAAAATGTTTTCGCAAACGCTATAGAAAGGTCCCGAACCCTCCAGACCTGTCCAGATTTATCTAAACATTATCGTATCATCATATATATCTAATATCTATCATTACACATTGGAAAACATCAATACAAATTAAACCCATTTTTACCAGAAACTTTCATAATCTATCGAATTAATCCAATCCATTTTGCTCTCACCTGAATTCTACCAAATACACATATTCAATATAACTCATGCTCAAACAATTCAATTCATACGATTACGGAACTCTACAAAGATACTGGAAATATCCGAGCATTTAACGAAAAACTTGAAATTAGTGGATTTTTACCGAGAGGTCTTACCGAGATTTCGAGGGCATATACGGACGCCAAACAATCCCACGAACGCGTTGGAATGATGGAATTCTTATTGGAGCTACTGTACACTCATAGGTCACTATTACCGAAGCTTTCTCTCTCGTTTCGCATGCAACCGTGCACAGAATGGAAAATTTATCACCGCCAATATGTAGTACTCTCTGAGAGCTTCGATTTGACTGGTGGCTTGGGCCGTGAAATGAAGCGACGAGCCGAGATTGGACAACCCATTACCGCACGTGTTTCCTTATTTTTTTTACCGTTGTCGACGATTCTAGTGTTGCCGTCAGCCACCGTTGGATGCAGGGTGGCCGGATGCTCATTATGGCATCATCGTGATGGCCGGCCTTGGCTGGATGGCCGGCTGGCGAGCTGCTGCTTCAAAAGGCCGAATGAAGAAGAGGGGTCAGGTGGGGGTGTTTTGTGAAGTTATACCATTTTGGCAAATAAGGAAACTTTAGGGTATTTATAGAAACCTTTATAGAAATTATAATCCGACCCCCGTGAAATTACAATTAGGTCCTTACTATGGGGCTTTCATGGAAATTTACCTTTTTAAAGTCCTTCCGATGTAAATTTTGAAAAATGTTCAACAAGAAAGTTGTTTATCTCGAAAAAAAGAGTCCAATGATTTAAGAATCATCTCAATCAGAGTTCGTTTGCTATTTTTTTAGCCGAAACCATAAACATTTTTGCATATAACGATATAAACATGAATCGCGTAACCGGTTCTTGAAACCATGCGTTTTTCAACATGACGAAGCTTCACTTTAAAACGTTCCGACCTATTTTCCAACATATAAACTCTTATTTTCGAATACCAACACGTTCCAAATCCTTAACTTTAATTCGGAAACCTTCCAGCACTTTTCTGAAAAACTCGGGATATTACATATATACTCACACACATTTGTTTGTATTGAATTGATTTTCAAAATTATATTGAATTATTAGTTTTGTGTTAATTGTAACCTTGTATGCGATTATTGTATTAAATTGATGTTTAAAAATGTGTTGAACAAATTTTATTAAATTGTTGGATTTGTATTAAATGAACTAATTGATTTTTAATTTTCTAATTCTTCATGTATTTCGAATGAATACGAATATCAACATTGATGACTATTTATATCAAAATGACATTTAGTGGTCATCAATATGAACTTAGTGTTGGGGTTTATAACCTAAGAACTTCTTTTAATTTGAAAATATTGAAATAAATAAAAGTAAACATTTTAAATCGTCTATTTATTTAAGATATTATAAATTATAAATTGTTAGAAACACCCTAAGTTACTTATGTAATCTCAAACTTAGTATATGTATAACATATACAAGAGCATTAGAGTTTGAGATCCGTAATCTTAAATAGTCCTAAAGAGTAAACGAAGTAGTCCATTTAGAATTTGATACGATGATGAAATCATAAATCGTTCATATAGCGATGTGTAAATGAAAGTGACTTGTATAATGTGATTCTATGGAACATGACCCTGATGGAAATGAATTTCTCTAGATGATCCATTAAATAAATAAATTCATATCTATATAAATGATGATCATATAAGCGTTGATCTTAATCTTGAATATTCTATGAACTCTTGTGTTTGATTGTGTCTTTCGCTTTACCATAGATGAGATTGGTATGGATTCCAATCAGTAACTTTGTTCTTTGAAGACACATTTTAATATGTAGCTGGGAATATTTAACAAGATATTGGAATCCACTCATTCTTATAAATAAGTAGATAAGTATTTCCCTTAAGTGTTGATTCGATGCTTGAATAATAGAGCGCTCATATTTCTGTTACTTCAACAGAAATAAATATTCACAAAAGTTATGAATATATTATTAATTAGATAATCAATGTTACTTAATGCTGCAAGATATAATTAAAGAGGTATGATATACTTTATTACCTACCTCTAATTATGAAATACGTGTGAAGGATCAAACCATATGCAATGATTATATCGATAGACATAATTTATCTACAATGATGAGAGTTCAACTTTAGGTTTTTAATGGAATAGCTTCAATATTAATAATACGAGATTATTGATTAAAGAGTTTAATTATTAGTTCTTATATTATCATAGCTCAAATTTATAGGTCCATTTGGTCTCCTAATTAGCTCGTAATCATTATATGAAAAAATTGGATAATCCAATTAAATGTTCTAAAATAAATTGAATAATTATGTTTATTTAAATTTAGTAAAAAGTAATTATGAATTATTATTTACATTGATTAGGAAACCCTGAATCCTAATAATTTTATTATTTACTTTTATAATGTTCCTCATAGGTATAGAAGGTAGTTGCCACAACCTCTTAGACCAAAGAATTCCATATTCTGATCGATTTTGAGGGCATGCGACCAATATCACTCATACCAAAAGTGTTGTTTATGAACAAGCAAAAATGATTTTATTAGGGAATGCTAATATATTCAAGGCGGAGGAGCGCACGAAGGATAAGAGACATATTGGGGAAAAGTACAACTGTTATGCCTTATGTCTTAAATTCCAATTAAATTATTTATATATTCTATTTTTATATTAATGCTTTATGTATGAGTTTTCCAATGGCATTGTATATAAACGTGGATATTTGAAGCTATTGGATGGACTGGTGGCTTCAGAGTATGCCATCAAAAGAAATTGTGTTTATACTTGCATTAGATGGTGGACGGTGCTTGGAGCTCCAACAGATCTGGCTTTGATGAGTTTACTTATAGAGTTGATGATGATGTATTAATTTGCATATAATGAGATGGCGTCAAATAATTTTAATTTTTAATAAATTCCCTTCATTTATCAGTTAAATACGAAATAAATTTTGAGGCCCACAAAATATGAGAAAATTTCTCATTGTTGGACATCAGTGATGCCTTATTGTACACCTATCCCTCAATGGGTCAAATAGGTTGTTACATTTCCTATTGGATTGGTATATCTTTTGCGACCTAATTCATGACATCACGTACAACGATAATTCTTCTGGGATGTATATTCACTTGCAGATGAATTTCTAATTGTTTTACGATGGTCTATGGTCGTTCATATAGCTATAGGGTATACTCTATTGGGATATATGCCTTAGAGTTTCATATTATGTGTAAACAGAACTATTCTTTTGAAATGAAAGATGCATTATTCTTTTATAAATTATTTTTATTTAAAATTACATATTATTTATTGTCTTGTTTACCCTTGATTACTAATGTGTCTCCAGGCTTATTGTATGTGTGTCACACATAAGAGGATTTAAGTCTGAAGTTAGTAATCTAAAATATTTCATAGAGAGCAAACAAATCGGGTACTTTGTTTGTAGTTTATCTATAGATGTGGTCCATTCTATAAATATATGGTGACCTTGATCTGGGAACGTCCATGTGATTACATGAGAATGAAGGAATCTTATATGATGTGATCATATAGGACTGGACCCAAATAGAAATGAATTTCTTATAATATCCGTTAAATAAAGAAACTCATTCTAATCTACTAGATGGTTATATATGAATTGATCTGAATCCTGAGTTTACTATGAACTCCTGCATGGTAGGCTATATCCCTTTGATTTACAAATGTGAGGTTGATATAGAAATCACGACCAATAACTACGTACTTTGGGGACATGGTTTGGTGTGTAGTTGGGGACGTTTTACATATATATGGAATTCACTCATTCTTGCGAGAAGTAGATGAGAATCTTCATTTAGGGTTGATTCGATACTTAACCGATTAGAGCACTCAAGTCTTCTATTGCGAATAGAAAGATTTATAATCATAATAATTATGAATAAATCGTTTATTAGAGAATCAATAGTACTTAAGGTAAAAATAATTAGAGGGGTATAAAAGATATTTTAACCCGGTTATAATTATGAGATACTCGTGAAGGGCCAATTTGTATGTATTGACGATATCGATGGACACCGACGTAGTTCGGCTTATATTATATAGCTACAACGACGAGAGTGCAAGTTTAGGTTTTTAGTGGAATAACCTAAAGTTAATAATTCAGAATATTTAATTGAAGAGTTTAATTAATATTCCAGGAGTATTGAAGCTTGGAATTGTAGGTCCATTTTGTCCATGTGCTAGCTCGGTATACTGTAACAAATTGAATATAATTAGATGGTTTAATTATCAACTCACATGTATTATTGATGAGATAAATAGTTAAAATCATACTTAATGACTATGTTAAACAAGTTTAACATAAAGTATTCATTTAATTATTATTTAATTGAAACATTATTTTTGAAATTGATGAATTTTAAAATTTGATTTGGAAACTCATAAATTTAAAAGGAGTTATAATTTTGAATTGAAACAAATGGAAGTTAATTTTTTATCTTGTAACTTACCAATTTATTCATGATATATTAAACCAAAAATTGAATTTAGATGTTACAAGAATATGTATGGCTAAATCTTGCTAGGCGTTTTAGGGTTGATTTTGTAATTTTAGTTACAAATTAATCTAACAAAAACCCTAAGAAAATGTTATTTTCATTTTTGGCTAATCTCATTATAAAAAAAAAATACCCCTAGCTTCCTAGTTCTTCTCTTTTCTCTCAAGTGTTGAAAAAATAAAGTTGTGTGTGACTTTTAATCTCTAAATTGTTTAGAGAAAATTTTTTCTGAGCATAGCCCACTCTATCTTTATTTGGTGACAAGTCATAGCAGGGAAGACCTTTTGGAACTCAACACAAAATCATCTTCTACTCTTTCTTGTTACTCTCGGTAGTGAGAAGAAAAATATGCTTGCTGCCACTCCTTATAGCTTCATTCTGGGCTTGATTTGTGTTGCAGTTTAGTGCAGTTTTTGGGGAACATTACGGGCTGCATTAAGGGTATTTTTGGAGATGTTTTATTGAGAAAACTCAGACCAGGACTACAGTTCCAAATGCACCAAAACAATGAGCATTTTGGTATGCACAGTGAGCATTTACAGTGTTGTAAAATTGAATTTTTTTTTTAATATTATTTTTGGGGCTGTTTTGGTGTTGTTAAAATCATCAAAAACAACACAAAATAGTAGCTTATATTAATTAAATAGTTTAATTAGATTTTGTCCCTTATTTGAATTTCAATTTTTTAAATTTATTAATGAACTGAATTTTAAGAGTTAAAATATATTAGGTCACTAAAGCTAAAATTTTAAAATTTCTAATTTGGATATGTCATTAATTTTACACTAGTGAGAATTGAGTTATGTTTTAGCTGCGCATTAACTTGTAGACACTAATGGATTAAAATATTAGATATTTTATGTAGAAACCTCATTTTTTAATAAATAGAGAGTGAGAGAGGGATATACGATAATATATCCCCGCGATCTCCGTTGTTCGTCCGAAAATGTGAGATTCAAAAAACACATAGAGACGAATTTATTTTCGTCCCCCCTACGGATGATATCCGTTTTAGGTCAATATCAAGTTTAGATTCGAGAGGATAGAAACTCTAGATGTATTTAGTGAACTGACCTACCATACGGTGACACTTCACTAGTTAAGTCCAAGGGTTCCGAAATAACCGGGTACACTCACAAATGAATGATTAAATGTTAATCAAAATTCATTGATCTAAACAAACTATGGTTGATTAATATATGAATAAGAGTTATTCCCGCATATATTAGCCAATTGAGATTGTCTCGATCTATCATGCAAATATTTGACTCACCTTACGACGACATTTATTTATGGAATGATAGATTTACATGACATAGTAATTATTTGTAGGTTTCCGATTCATTATATATGTAACTGCATCATGTTTAATTTTATACCAAAATAATTTTGATGATTTTAATATGCGATGAATGAATATTGAAATGCATGCTTGTTTTATTTTCAGCCATGGTTTCTCCTATCATTTCAATCCTCTTAAATGATAAATTAACCTGGGAAAACTATATTAAATGGAAAAGTAACCTAAACGTCATCTTGGTCTTTGAAGACCTTAAGTTTGTCCTAATAGAGGAATGCCCTCCAAAGACAGCCAAAAATTCTGGCAAAGCTATGTGCTATTGTAGGACACAGAAATTGGACGACGCTGTTCCGGGCTCGCGGCCCGGTCGGGAGTACGGAGTAGCCCGTGGGGGAACTAAATCGGAGAAATAACATGAAGTCGCCACCCGGTGTGAACCGGGAAAATGATTTAAGGCCGTACTCACCCCTCGCAAGGGAGACCAAAAATCGTTAGGTTCGGAATGGTCCCTTACTTATGCCACTTGTAATGATATGATTTGTGCAATAATCTAACCAAGCTTAAGCAACATATATTTCCAAGGATAATCTATTCCTAAGTTCGCATGTATAAAATAAATCATCATGACGGCAAACATACGATATCACACAATAATCTCATGAACATGTTGAATCATCAAACACGAAAAATAAATAACAACCTAAACATAAACATAAAGAGACACCTATTGCGAAAGGAGATAACAAGATCATGCATAGAGGAATAACATACTACTAGCTAAATCAAGCTTGAGAAACAAGTAACATCCTAACGACCTAATCATGCTTGAACACAATCTTGCGAACACATCAAATAAATTAATGCGGGAATACAATGGATGATAACAGCAAAAGTGTCAATAATGGAATGGCATGGTTAATTACATAATGCAAGAGAAATCACCCAAGAAGCAATCATGCATGAAATGTGATGAAAAAGACTCAGTTCAGTGTATGTGCGTTCGTGTAGCATTCGTAAACGTGTTCGAACGATAAACAGAAGGTTCGCATTCGTATAGCGTTCGAGAACGCGTTCGAACGGGACCATACCTGATGCATGATAAAATAAAGAAAATACGTGCGCGTTCGAGTAGCGTTAGTAAATGCGTTCGAACGGTAAACAGAAGGTTCACGTTCGTATAGCGTTTGAGAACGCATTCGAACGAGACAAGACCTGATGAACAAAATGCATGCACGTTCGAGTAGCATTTGTAAACGCGTTCGAACGGGAAACAGAAGGTTCGCATTCACATAGAGTTCGACATGACCTGATGTATGATAGATGACGCAACACATACATAGATAAGAAAATCCATAATGTAGGACCCCATGTGCCCGATTGAACTCATTCCCATTCAATCGGGTGTACCTCGTCCGACGCGGCAAAACATCGTGGTAAAGGTAGCCTTTAGGCATTTTTCCTCGAATAGAGGACCTTGAATCCACTCTAGTTAGCCCATGCGCACAAGAATGCAATGCATGTGTAAATAAAGCAACGATATGCAAATGATAAATGACATAATAAAAGGCGCGGCAAAACATCGTGGTAAAGGTAGCCTTTAGGCATTTTCCCTCGAATAGAGGACCTTTAATCCACCCTAGTTAGCCCATGCACACAGGAACGCAATGCATGCGTAAATAAAGCAACGATATGCAAAAGGTAAATGACATAATATAAGGCACAACAAAACATCGTGGTAAAGGTAGCCTTCATGCATTTTCCCTCGAATACAGGACCTTGAATCCACCCTAGTTAGCCAATGCGAACAAGAATGCAATGCATGCGTAAATAAAGCAACGATATGCAAATGGTAAATGACATAATAAAAGGCGCGACAAAACATCGTGGTAAAGGTAGCCTTCAGGCATTTCCCTCGAATAGAGGACCTTTAATCCACCCTAGTTAGCCCATGAGCATTATGTTACAGTGCATATAAAATAAAGACAACAATAATATAGGACCTCGTATGCTCGATTAAACATATCTCTCATTCAATCAAACATACTCCGTCCGGCGCGGCAAAATATTGTCGTAAAGGTAGCCTTTTGGACTTTTCTTCCCTCAAATAGAGAACCTTTAGACCAACATACTAAGCTCATGCGTACTACATCATCAATACAAAAATAAATAACGTGCAGAAAGTAAAGCGAAAACGACTAAATCATGCTCGAATACAAAGTTGGATGAAATAAGATATGTGTAACTCTCAAGCGGTACGTGGCATTGTATCCCGAGTACAAACCGCAATATCGTCCATTCGGATTCGGCTACGGAATTTACGTCCGGGTTTCCATCTGATATACCCCAAGAGAGAACACATACTTCGTTCATCCGAAAATCACATCATGCACCAACCCACAATGCAAAATAAAGTAAGAAAATAAATAAAAGGAAGGGTGTCTTCAGGTCTAACCTCTTAGGTCGTATCTCGAAAGCGCGTTACACGGCCTTCAGAAGAGTTGATGCTCCGCAACTCCTCTGGTTCACTGGTCCACTACTCTCGTCCGTTGCCTTGAGGTTTTGGGTCGTCGATTCCTCTGTTTTACTGCTGTTTTGTTGTATTTTTTTGTCACTATTTTCACTGTATTATTGGACTATTTTCGGTGATGTGGTGGTGCATTTTTAGAGACTGTTTTCGGTGATGTAAGAGGCTATTTCGGTGATGTGAGGGGCTGTTATTAGGGTGCTGTTTCGGTGATATTATGGGACAGTTTCAGGTTGTGTTTGTGCTGCAATGGGGGTGTTTTGGTTTAATGTTTTCGGCAATGGATGGAGGAGGAGAAGATAATTATTTCTTGTTACTTCTTGCTTGTATTATGCGTGAATGGACCAGGAGGTGAGAGTGTTGGATTTGTGTTTCTTTTATAGACAATGGCTAAGGTTTCTAAGGTTTGAAAAGGAATAAGATTGTGTATTAAAGAGATGCCATTTAATTAGTGTCACACAAGGAAATCATATATTTAATTGGGGACAAGATTTGTTTAAATTAGGGATAAATTTATTTGATGTTTATTTGTTTTATTTTAATCTGGTATGATTGTTTTGTTTAGGTAAGTGAATTATTTAGATTGGGATGTGATTTATTTATTTATGAAGGATATTATTTAATTTGTGACATGCTTTAAATGTTTTAATTATTTTTGGGTGGGTTTTGGTGGGCTAATTGGGATTGGGCGTGAGGGTAGCAACAAAACTAGAAGTACCGACACTGTTCGAACGCAGATTCGAACGCTGCATGAACGCCCGCAATCTGCTTGACGTTCGAACGTGTTCACGAATGCAGCACGAACGAAAGTAGTGAACATGCGAATTGAATCCGATGACATACTTATTCTGAATTTCCCCTTCCGACATTCGTTTCCCGCGACCTCCGTGAGTTAAAAGGTAGTGTCTCCAAATGAAACTCATCATAGGGACTTACATGCAAAATGCAGTGCCTACAGTCGCCCCCACTTTGATGGGACTTGTGCAGTGTGTGACAATGATAATCCTATCAAAGTTGTGCAATGTATTTTTACTTACCTGGCTCGCCAGCTGCCACCTGACTTGCCTACTGCTTTGAGCTGAGTGATGATGTAGTGGACCTCGATCCTGGGACGCATCCCAATATCTGCAATCGACAACGGGGGCCTCGACCCTGGGATGCATCCCAATACCGCTGACAATATGGGTCACGACCCTAGGATGCATCCCCAAAACTGATGATGCAGTGGACCTCGATCCTAGGACGCATCCCAATAACTACAACCGACAACGGGGGCCTCGACCCTGGGACGCATCCCAATACCGCTGACAATGTGGGTCATGACTCTGGGACGCATCCCCAAAAATGCTGATGATGTGGGTCACGACCCTGGGACTCATCCCCAAAACTGATGTTGATGATGTGGGTCACGACCCTGGGATTCATCCCCAAAACTGATGCTGATGATGTGGGTCACGACCTTGGGACTCATCCCCAAAAGTGACGTTGATGTGGGCCTCGCCCCCAAACCGATGTTGATATGGGCCTCGCCCCCAAACTGATGCGGATGTGGGCCTCGACCCTGAGACTCATCCCCCAACTGATGTTGACATGGGCCTCGGCCCCAAACTGATGTTTGATATGGGCCTCGCCCCTAAACTGATGCGGATGTGGGCCTCGACCCTGAGACTCATCCCCCAACTGATGCTAACATGGGCCTCGCCCCCAAACTGATGTTGATGTGGGCCTCGCCCCCTGGGACTCATCCCCCAACCGATACTGACATGGGCCTCGCCCCCAAACTGATGTTGATGTGGGCCTCGCCCCCAAACTGATGCGGATGTGGGCCTCGACCCTGGGACTCATCCCCCAACTGATGCTGACATGGGCCTCGCCCCCAAACTGATGTTGATGTGGGCCTCACCCCCAAACTGATGCGGATATGGGCCTCGACCCTGAAACTGATGACACTGTCATGTTGCTGCTTCTGGTTGGCTTGCGTTTGCCGCTTTCTCTTTTTCTTCTTTGAAACATGTCATTACAAAACAGAATAGACACAAAAAGAATGCAAATATGTTAAGTGTATGCATGCATGCATGAATGAGTTTCCTATCCCGTTGGGTTAGGTCTTCTATCAATTCCCTTAGTGACTGCTCGGTCTTCTTTCCCTCAGGAAAAATACTGCTTCAATCTATCCACGTTGATCGGCTCGGTGAACTCGTTCCCTTCCAAATCTGACAAACTCACTGCCTCATTTCCCATTACTTACTGCACTACGTAGGGTCCTTCCCAGTTAGGTCTGAACTTTCCTCTTGGGTCTGTCGTCGACGGCCTCGACTGCTTAAGTACCAAATCACCCTTTCTGATCTTAGTAGGACACACCTTCTTGTTGAATGCTCGGGCTAGTCTCTTCTGATATATCTGCATGTGATGCAAGGACTTCAGCCTCTTTTCATCCAGTAGTGGTAACTGTTCAAATTTCTGTGTGGCCCATTCTTGTTCAGGTAACTCTGTTTCTGCTAATACCCTCAAGGATTGTATCTCAAATTCCACTGGCAGTATTGCTTCCATTCCATAGACCAAAGAGTAAGGCGTGGCTCATGTTGCTGTTCTTACTGATGTTCTGTATCCCCACAGGGTATACGGTAGCTTGTTAGCCCAATCTTTGCAGTTCTCTGTCATCTTGGCTAATATCTTCTTTACTGTCTTAATTGGGGACAAGATTTGTTTAAATTAGGGATAAGTTTATTTGATGTTTATTTGTTTTATTTTAATCTGGTATGATTTGTTTTGTTTAGGTAAGTGAATTATTTAGATTGGGATGTGATTTATTTAATTTATGAAGGATGTTATTTTAATTTGTGACATGTTTTAAATGTTTTAATTATTTTTGGGTGGGTTTTGGTGGGCTAATTAGGCTTGGGCTTGAGGCTAGCAACAAAACTAGAAGTACCGACACCATTCGAACGCCGATTCGAATGCTGCATGAACGCCCGCAATCTGTTTGACATTCGAACGTGTTCACGAACGCAGCACGAATGAAAGTAGTGGACATGTGAATTGAATCCGATGACATACTTATTCTAAATTTCCCCTTCCGACATTCGTTTCTCGCGACCTCCGTGACTTAACAGGTAGTGTCTCAAAATGAGACTCATCATAGGGACTTACATGCAAAATGCAGTGCCTACAACTATGTCTACCAAAAATGGGTCGTGGCTAATGAGATAACCCACTGTTACCTGCTAGGAAGGATGTCCGCGATTCTTACTGCAAAGCATGAGCCAATGACAATGTCATTCGGAGTCATTACAGGACATGTTCGAGCAACCTGTAGAGCGACCAAGGCATGAGGCTTTGGTCTCGGTGATAACCGTACGGATGAAGGAAGAGACATCTGTCTGAGAGTACGCCTTGAGGATGATGACCCATCTCAACACGGTCGAAACACATGAAGATCGTATTGACGAGCAAAACCAAGTGACCATGACTTTGGGAACACTTTCAAAGAGTTTCTTGAAGTTTAAAAACAATTATATTATGAACAAGTTGACTTTTACTTTGACTTAGCTGATTAATGAGCTCACCCATTACAAGTCCATGTTGGTGGATCCTCGTAAGCTCAGTGGAGAGGCGTAAGTTTTCGAATCTTCCAAATCGGTAAAGAAGAATAAGAAGAAAAATAATGGGAAGGCTAAGGTAAAGCCTATGAAGAAGAACAGGAGAAGCTCCAAGAACACCAAGCCCAAAGGAAAGTGTTTCCATTGCAACAAGGATGGGCATTGGAAAAGGAATTGTCTAAAATACTTTGCTGAGGTGAAAGAGAAGAAAGCCACATGTAAATGGGATTTACTTGTCATTGAGTCTTGGTTAGTGGAGGATGATAAATCCCCATGGATTTTTGATTTTGGAGCCACTAACTATGTTAGTTCTTCTTTGCAGCTACTTGACTAAAGGAGAGGCCTTACGGAAGGTGACTATACCATGAGGGTCGGGACAAAGGATGTCATTTTAGCTAGAGCAGTGCGAGTTTCTAGTTTAAAATTTTCAAATAGTTGTTATTTAAATTTAAACAATGTCTTATTATTCCTGGGTTTCACAAGATTTTGAATTCTGTTTCAAAACTTTTGGATGATAGTTTTTCAATTTCAATTAATAATAATTCAGTTATTATTGGTAGAAATGGATTAACTATAAGCACAGAAAACTCGAAAAATAACTTATATGTGTTAAGACTGTTAACACATAGTTCGCTGCTCAACACTGAAATGTTTAAGGTTAAAAAACCTAAAACAAAATGGCAAAAGATTTCTCACGATGACATATATCAGTGGCATCTTAGACTTGGTCATATTAGCCTTGACTAAATAGATAGGTTGATAAAGAATAGAGCTTTAAACTAATTAAAGCTTGTGTAACATCCCCGTTCCGGAGATGCTACCAGCAGGGAATAGGCCACCCCATTCCCCCTTAGCCCTGACTATCTAACTCTGATAAACTCTACTAATCTTATCTTAAACATGATCTTATACTCGAGACCATAGCTCAACTCAATAATACAAGATCCACTTTAACATTCATAACATATACTCCAATATAATAGTTTTACAACTATATTATGGAAACTTTAACATATAAGACATACAATCTTGATTGTACTATTGTCTGATATAAGAATTCACTTTGACTGATTATGTTTCTGACTTGACCTGGTAGACTCAACACCCTAGTGACTATCATCAGTATCCATCCTCTCGAGCTCGTCCTCCGGGTAACCTGTAAAATAAGGGAACTGGGAGTGGGGGGAACGATCTAGTGTGTGGACATTTCAAAACATGAATTGAAATACTTTTCGAAAGTCCATTGTTCTAAAACCAAAATCATCTCAAGGAAATCAACTTTTCTGAAATCTCTTTTCTTTTATGAAAATAACTCTTTTTCTGGAAAACTACTTTCTGTATGTAAATCTCTGAGATTTTTGTAAAACAGTTTCTTTTAAAATCATATTTCTGAATATCTGTAGAAAACCTAACGCATGGGGGAGTTACGTATCGCCGTCCCTACATATGCCTAAACTGGTGGTATTGGGGAGTTACGTATCGCCGTCCCCCATGCCACTGAACTGGAGGTAGGTGTGCAAACCTATCCCATTAGGGTGTTACGTCTCGCTGTCCCCCAGTGCATGCCACCATCATGTCCCCAGATCTAGGGTCTATGGGTGTTACGTCTCGCCGTCCCCCTATCCCTAAAATCTAGGATCTAGAGGCGTTACGTATCATAATCCCCCTAGTTTTTCTCTACATGTGCACATGTTTAATCTGTTAATTCCAATAACCGTTAATTCCATAAGTCACATCTGAGGTGGGTTTTTCCCCATGTCTTTAAAAATTTAATAGTCAAACTTTTAAAACCGAAACTTTCTCAAAATACTTTTATTCATAAAATAAGTGGAAATAAACTTGGCTAACGCCCTATGCGTTTAAAAGTAAGTCTCATATAAAAAACAAATAAGTAAATCTCAACTTGAAAAAAAATGTCCACTCAAAGATTTTAGGATTTGGCTGGTACCACTTCTCTTCGTCGAAGAATATTGTGGATCCTGCGATGATCTATAATCGTGAAACTCAATTAGAATATAAGGTGTGAAACATGTTTCGAAATTCGACTAAACTTCTCAATTTTTCTAATCCATCAACATCACATGATGTATTATGTTTGTGACTTTTCATATTGCGTGTATGTGCCTCAATATGAAACTCTTAGAGTGGTCCTTATCATCCTAGGTTGAAGCTGAAATAGTTTGGAACTGTTTCTGTATCGCGTCGCGACACCCATGCAAGCAGAGCCAGTCAGAGAGTGTGTTCTGTTTCGAGACACGACGCTAACGGTTCTGCGTCGCGACTCCCACTTGATCAGGCCTGAGGCAGAGTCTCTGCTTGTCACTCATCACGACATCAAATGCTGAGCGTCGGGACACTCCCACAATCATATTCGAGGTAGTGATCCTCTTATTCTTACGCGTCGCGACACTGGGTGTTGGGCGTCGTGACCCTAAGTCAATTTTCCAAGGCCTAACATAATTCTACAATGTCTAACTTGCCCAAATGTATTCCCAACACTTCTACACTAAAACCATTACACAAGACACTCTTTTAAGCTTCAACTTCATACATTTTATACTAAAATGCCAATATTAAAACAACCATTTAATCTCATAACTATTGTTTTAACTCAACATTTACGATTTCCAAAAATTTAGGCATTTCATCATACAATCGATTCCTTTGTTTATTATTCACCTAGATGCACTCCCTAGCATGTCAATAACTCTAACATAGAATCATACTATCAAAATTCCACTATCCAAGTTTTGGGTCAAGACTTCCTTACCTCATTTCACTTAATTTTCTTCACAATTCAAGTCTTCTAGGCTTGATATCCTTCTTTCTAGCTTGTAGTGAGTTTGTTTACATTTATTCCTTTTGATTTTTAGGTGGGAATGGCTTCCGCTCTTCATTCCCTTCCTTTCTTTCTTAATCTTTCTCCCTCACGTTTCTCTCATTCTCAAACTATTAGGAATGCTTGAATAGTATTCCATTTTATACTAGGGTCTAAATGTAAATGAAGAAAATTTTAGAAACTTTGAGAAACTTTGAGAATTCTCTAGATTAGTCCTCAGGTACTATTCATCTGAATTTTTAAGCTTTATTTTTGACCTGTTTATGTTTCGAATTTCGAAAAATGTCCAATATGGAAGTTATAGGTCCCGATCTTTGCTTTTCGAAGATATAAAGTTTATAAAAATTGGAGATTGTATGAACAAGTTATGGTCTAAATACCATAGGCTGTTCGGATTTAATCTTGGAATGAATTTCGTATCGGAAATGCGAGGAATTTATCGAATGTCCGAAAAGTCGTTTCATGAGCACATACATGCTTGAATATGATTTACATCATGTATTATGTCATCCATAACTTATAGGGTGTTATAAATTCTCCCACCCTTAAATAGGATTCGTCCTCGAATCCCTTCTGATGATGAATTTCTTAGGTCCATATTGGGTTGAAGATATCTAGTCTCTGCTACTCTTATCTTTCTTAACTTCCTCTATTCTATTCTGCTCAAGAACTTAATACTATGACTTCTAGGAATCTCTTATTTTGGTATACTATATTTGATTCTTATAGCTGAAAGCTTAACCCTTTGGAAGTCATTTTGGAAACCTTCTTTCTCATGTGGCAATAAGGGTCGTATATTATATCTTGTCTACATAGAGGTGTAGATCCTTCACGAAACTTATTATTTATGAATTCGTCGCTATTATAAATCTGGATAACTATCCTTTAATTTGGCTTGTTATCTTAGCCTGATTGCATTTAAGAATATCATACTTCCAATTATTCCCATAGTCTTATTCTGCCAGATGTTGCCTTTGTCTCAACAATATCCGTATACTTACTTACTTTTTGGCCGTCTCTATGTTATATCTCAATAAATATGTTCCATATCACACTTTGCCTTGTTTCTTAGCTAGGTCTATTACATCGGAACTTATGGGTTATACTCGCTACCTTCTTTCCGTTTTCTATCTGATGGATTTCTAGTCTTATCTCGACGCTTTGCAGTTTTATAGTAATACTGAACTTAACCATCGAAAGTCTATTTTAGCACTTATGTACCTCTGTCATTATTTATCTAGTATCTTTTTCTATTGTCATCTTACCTTGACAGTTCCACCTCCAAATATTTTACTTCCTGTCTTTTTTGTCTTCTTTCCTGCTTTATTCTACACTTGAAACTTTTGTGGTCTATGTCTCTATCTCCTTATCTGAAGGATATCATCTTTTATATGTCTCTAGTCATGTCTAACGTCGGTTCTTTTGTATTCCGTCATTGCTTGACTAATACTTTCTCTCTTCATCGTTTCATCTAGACAACTTCTCTTCTAAATATTTTACTTAAAGCTATTTTCCTCTTCTATTCTGCTCTTGTACTAGGTCTGAAGGTTTTATGTTTTGGTCTCCTTCCACTACACATTCACTTGTTTCTGGGAATATCTTGAGGCGAACATCGAAGTCTTTCTTTACTGCTATTGTCTAACGAGGGTTGGGAGGGTGGGGATTGGTCATAAAGCCTTTCTGGTTGTGGTGATTGATGAATACTAAAAAGTGCATATTTATTAGACGACAAGTTAATCATTTTACACTTATAGTTTCAGTAATCCCCTTAAATTGACACATTTGTGAAATAATATTTTAAAGTTATGCTTTGAGTGCTTTTACTGTGTTATTTTATATTTTTATCAGGAAAAATACTGCTCGGAAGCTCGACGGGACAAATCAGATGTGAAAATAAAATAATAAAAAAAATGAAAATTCTGCAAGCACGTCGTAAATTCTGCAAGCACGTCATAAATTCTGCAAGCACATCGTATATTCTACAAGCACGTCATGACACATGGAACCTTTGTGTCACGACACGTGTCCTACAACGTGGCTTCGCCATTCTCTAACACGTGTCCCCAACGTGGCTTCACCATTCTCTGACACGTGTCCACAACATTCATTTGCTGTTCTGGGTGGCCAAGTTGCCTATAAATAGGAGCGTCCGGCATTAGAAAATTTCATACTTTCTTTCCTGATTCCTCTGTAAATCTTGGAGAGAGTCTTGTTAGTTTATTTACTCAAAGCTTTTTGTAATGTCTTTTTCTTTCAATAATAAAAGTACGAGTATGTTTTATTACAAAATGAATAGCTAATTTCTTTTTTGCTGGGGTAAGGGTGAAGCTATTATAATGGAAACATAGATAAACTCGCTTCTATTATAATAAATAAATTGAAATCTAATGATTAAAACTTGATTTAATACTAGATTAATTATTGACAATCTTTCTACCGCCTTTATGGCTGGCTTTATCTTTCTATCGCCTTTATGGCTGGTTTTATCTTTCTACCGCCTTTATGGCTGGTTTTATCTTTCTACTGCCTTTATGGCCGGTTTTATCTTTCCACCGCCTTTATGGCTGATTTATCTTTCCACCACCTATATGGCTGGTTTTATACGATTTTGGCATAATTAAGTACCTTGGTAGGACTTGTTATAGACAAACAGTATCACCGCCTTTATGGCTGGTTTTATGTTTTTGGCATGCTTAGTACCTTGGTAGGACTAATTATTGACAGAAATGACTACCGCTTTTATCGCTGGTTATTTTTATTGGCATAATTAATTCTTGTAATAGATTAAGTGGGTAAAAATGGAAATTTATAAATTATGATAAAGTGAGATTTCTAAATGTTTAAAAGACTAAAAGTGGATCCCCTAACTCCAACATTTCATTCTATTATTGTATTCCAACCTAAAATCCTCCAACTACTTCAACAAAGTAAACTTTTCATTTCCGCATTGTTCATTATTTTATTTTGCTAAATCTCTTCTCTGTGGATCGACCCCGGACTCACCAGGTTATTTTATTACTTCGACACTCTTATACTTGGGAGTAAAAGACCACTTTTTCGAGCGTGTCAGTGATCTGACTAGCTACCCATGCTGTAATTGCATATGCTATTCATCAATAAGCTTAGGACTCCCGTGTTTACATATCTGGTGTTGGCTCCCATACTAAGGTACTTCTGCTAGGTACTATATGAATTTCCTTCTTCGACTTTACTCCTGATTCGTTTCCGACTATTGGTCTTACTACCTCTTACTAAGAACCTCCTTAAGGGTCATGCTCTTTCAAACTCCTACCGTACTACCTCTGTTATTCTTCCTACTAATCTCAGTTTCTTAACCCTCTTAAGTCATTACTTCCCTGGAAGCTCTACAACATATTTGACAGGTTAAGATATCATCACTAATACTTTTGGTTCAGGTTGCTATTCTCTTACTAGTCATTCCATTCGAGTATAATGGGGGCTCTTTATAAATCGTATCTTTAACTCTTGGGGGTCGTAATCTGCGTTTCTTCTCTGGTTCCTTACTCCTTTAAGCCTTTACTTCCTCGAAGGTTGTCCGTTCTACGATAGAGCGGTTTATTTCTTTTAGATCTGGCTAGACATACCGTGAATTCAATTCACTCTATCTTGTACAAAATATTACCATCTCATGATTCTTATCTAGGATCCGTTGAACTTCTTGGTTCGGCTATTTAGCCATCTCGTGATTTGTCTATTCCGCCAGATACTATTTTTTTTCTTGTTCTTCTCTTTACTGGGCCCTAAGTTGAGGGGTGAATACATGTATTCCACAGAGATCTATGAATACATATTTCTATTTTTTACTTATGCTCGGTGACTGTCTGGTTAAGTGTCTATATACTTACTAGAGTCGGGGCTACTAGAAGGAAGAATTAGTATTCGTTCTATTGGGATCTACATCGATTACCCCATGTCTTTAAAGTTTCTCAACTTTATCACTATTCTGAGGCCTCCATCTACGTTACTGCCTTCGAGCTACTTTATCTATGCTACTATATGTACTGAACTGTCTTGTCACTTTATGTATCCTTCTTATTGTTTCCATATCCCATCTATTGGCTTTAAGTCGTGTTACCGAGGCTAGTGGTGGTTCATTCTCCTGTGCTACTTCCTAGATCTATATTTTTTGCTCTTGTTATAGGCTATAGCTATGCCGTTTAATCTTACTATTCATATTGGTACTCTTGCTAATCTTCTGAATGTCTCCAATCTCATAGGTCTGCCCTTTTAGACTTTCAAAGATTTCCGTTGGCATTGGTCCGATCTATGGATTCTTATTGGTACTACAAACTTATCATTCCTGACTTGTGTCAGTTTCTTTATTTTCTAGCCTCGAAAGGTCCCTCTGGTATCTTTATTTTCTATCCTTTGAAACTTCCTTGGTTCTTCTCTGGGTGGTCTATCTTTCAGTGTTCTCTATTTCTTGCTTAGGATAAATTCTCGTCGAGCTTCCTTACGGTTATCTTTATCTAGGTTGGTAAAGGTTGGGACAAGCTTGTACACCTCGACGGATATCGACGTCCTTGTTTTGGGATTCTATGTCGCGGTAGAGTATATTACTCATGTCAGATACATATGTGATAGGCTCCGTCAAGATAGCTTCTTTAACTGGTATCGCTGAGAGGTTCGAAATCTGTAGGGGTTTTATGGTGAAAATCCGGTAACGCAGGGGAAACGCGGAAAATCAAAATTTTATGATTTCAATAATTTTTCTTGGATCAATTAATAAACTTATTTATTTAATTCCCCAATACTTAAAAATGAAATTTTACACAAGAAACTAAATTTCTTGATAATTGCCGAATTGGCCCAAAAGTTTGTAAATTGATCATTTTAGTCCTTAAATTGTCAAATACAATGTTGGATGATTCTAAATAAATTCTAAAATGATTTACAACATGTCCAACACATCAAAACCAAATTGCAACAAAATCTCCAAAATTTTTGTAATTGCCGAATAGCCCTCCAATTTTTCAATTTTTGCAATTTGGTCCATTTTTTTCAAAACATGTCAGATCAAATCCAAACAACCCAAAAATTAATATGCATCATATAAACACCATAATACATCACATATATGAAAAGCCCCAAATTGGAAAGGGTTAAGAACCCTAATTTTACAATTTCTTCAAATTAACAAAATATAACAAATCAATTACATCCAACACTTTAATTCAATCTTTACCACACCAAACAAGTCTCACCATCATGAAACAACTCAAGAACAATTCTAGGTCATCAATAAGTGGCTTAGAAACTCTAGAATGGCAACTTGATTATCAAATAATCAAAAGAGAGCTTATGAAACCTTTTGAAGCTCACTTGGATACCATACATGCTTTTATCTTTCAAACAGGTTCATAACCATTTAAAAAAAAAAACTAAAGTGTAGAGACAACATCCTAGCAACATATGTTGGAGCTAAGCATGATAGAAATATTTTCTTAGTTGAAAGGTTTAAAGAAAAATTATAAAATCAACTTATTTCCAGGTTTTCTTTTGGTTCTTCAACTTTTGCTCTCAACTCTTTTGTGTTTATTTTGGTAACTTGTTAACCTAATCCATGAAAAATAAAACAAAATAATATATACTCACTAAATTAACCCTTGGCCGAATTTTGTGATATATACAAAATATCTAGATATTTTTTTTTTGTTTCAATAAAATTTGCTTATCAAATTGCTTATAATGATCATTACAACATTTAATGAAAATCAACAAGTCAAATAAAGCAACTTAAGTCATCTCCAAAAATATCAAAACTTAAGATATTTATATTTTTAATCAATTTAATTATTTAACAATTAAATAATTAAATAATTATTTAAATATAAATATTTTAAATATATGTATTATATTTACTTTAAATATCCAAATACATATACATTTATGATATAGGTCAAATATCACAATTTGACATTTAATTAATGTGTATTTAATAAAATCTATCATTAAATACAATTACACATTAATTAAGAAATGATCATTAGGTCCCATTGCATGTATTTTTCGTTTAACCTTTAAACGACTTATAAATAATCAATATTATTCATAAAAGTTGCCATAGTGCTCTACGAGTATATTTCATTAGTGAGACTCTCTAGATTCAGACATATCCGTCACAAAATCCAATTTCATGTCCATAAATTTACCCACCCGTAAATTATGACCACCACGGATAAACTCGCTGAATCATACAGGTCGAGGTCATGGCATATGTTTAATTCCTCCATCACAAGTATCCGAATATATCCCAGAGATGTAGATGAAAATGTCAAATCTCTATAGGGACAATCCCGTCGATGTCTCTATTAGCAATCTCTAAAAGAACACTTAGAACTTACTTCTAAAGTGTACCATGGGCCCATGGTTTTTATCTGATTGCTAATCATATATGGACTACCTAAGCTCTGTACACAGAACTGACGAATCTTATCTCGATACACACATAACACCCTGAGGATCTGCCCACACCCAACGAACAGGCGGAGGTCTGATCTGAATAGATTAGTGACGTGACTGCCATCTATGTGTGGAAGATGTCTCATGTGCCCGACAATGGTATCTCAAGTTGAAGAATCACAAATACTACTCAACCCGAGAAGATTCTTATTGACGTTGGTGTACCATCCATTAAGAATCTTCGGTGAGTCGTTCAGTGTTTATCCGCTATAAACACCTACACGTCTATACGAGTCTCCAAGACTCATGGTTCATTGAGAAACCATTGGAATCATATATTCCAGTATACGACATGTACCGGTCTCAACAAGTTTACTTTACTGACCAAGTAGTGTAAACATTGACCAGAAACTGTCTAAGAATGACAACGTCATGATACAACTCAATGTCAGTTGCGACGCTTTTGCAACTGTATCATGACTAATCATTCTAAGGTCAATTACGTCTTTACCATATAAATAGATATATTATATTATAGAAACTGTTTATTTTATTCATAATAAAAGATTTACAAGAGTATTTACAAGGAAATACAATGGGGAATTGGCGCTCTGCGCACTCATTGATGACCTAGAATTGTTCAAGAGTTATTTCAAAGTAAGTAATATTATGGAAAAAAAAGGGATGTTCGCGGTAGAGTCTATTACTCATGTCAGATAGATATGCGATAGGCTCCGTCAGGACAACTTCTTTAACCTGTATCGCTGAGAGGTTCGAAATCTTGGTAGCTTGGGGCCTTATTTATATCGGGTTTCTTAATTAAAGAAATTAATCGGCTTTCTTTTATGGCATTCCTTTTTAATTTCTTACTATTCTGGGTTTGGGTGTCTAGAATCTCTACATCCTTCGTGGCACCTCATGTTTATTGGAAATTTTCACGGCTAATCCTGATTTCTTGCTTCTTTTATCTTTCTATTTCTTCTTTATGATTCAGAGAACTTGCTATCTATACCAGGCACTCAAGGCTATTAGATCCGTTTAAAAGAATTTTCTAAAGAGGAAAGGAATCTTAATTGGAAAGAAGTAATCCTTACTTAGGTTTATCTAGCATTCTTTATCCTTGCTCAGGCTTATTCTATTCTTCTGTTACTACTATGGATTCTAGCACTTTCTTAAATATCTAATTTGATATCTCTGTCTATTATTGCCTCTGATTGCTTAAGCATTTGTGCATCTTGCCTTGATTTCTTATAGCTTTCTCTTCTCATTCCCTAAAATGAATATTCTCAGGACCTTATTATTTATTCTTATAACTTGTCTTGGACTTCTGATAATAATTCAGGATATTCACGGAAGGATTTTCAATTTGAACAAAGAATTTAGTTACTTTCATAAGGAGGAAAATTTGAATAGCTTATGAATTATTACTAACCTGTCTATAGAACTTGAGGATGTACTCGAGGATCGGATACTGGAGAGGTAGTACCTTGCATACTAGTACCTCGGGCATACTACGTATACAAGACCCCACTACTCTACCCACTACAGTCACTGACTCCCTAGACCATGCTCTGATACCATCTTTGTAACATCCCCTTTTCGGAGATGCTACTGGTAGGGAATAGGCCACCTCATTCCGCCTTAGCCCTGACTATCTAACTCTGATCAACTCTACTATTCTTATCTTAAACATGATCTTATACTCGAGACCATAGCTCAAATCAACAATATAAGATCCACTTTAACATTCATAACTATATACTCTAATATAATAGTTTTACAACCATGTTATGAATACTTTAACATATAAGACATACAATCTTAATAGTACTATTGTCTGATAATACTGACTATGTTTCTGACATGACCTGGTGGACGCAATACCCTAGTGACTTCCATCAGTATTCATCCTCTCGAGCTCATCCTCCGGGTAACCTGCAAAACAAATAAACTAAGAGTGGGGGGTTAGATCGTTTGAATGATCTAGTGAGTGGACAGTTCAAAACAAGAACTGAAATACCTTTCCAAAGTCCATTGTTCTAAAACTAAAATCATCTCAAGGAAATCATCTTTTCTGAAATCTCTTTTCTTTTATGAAAACAACTCTCTTTCTGGAAAGCTGCTTTCTATATGTAAATCTATGAGATTCTCATAAAACTGTTTCATTTAAAAGCATTTCTCTGAGTATCTGTAGAAAAGCTGACGCATGAGGGCGTTACATATCACCGTCCCCCCATACGCCTAAACTAGTGGTCTTGGGGGGTTACGTATCGCCGTCCCCCAAGGCACTCAACTGGATCCAAGTGTGCAAACCCATGCCATTGGCGTTACGTCTCGCTGTCCCCCAATGCATGCCAGTATCATGCTTCTAAAAATCATGATAGTCAAACTTTTAAAATCGAAACTTTCTCAAAACATTCTTATTCATAGAATAAGTGGAAATAAACTTGGCTAACGCCCTATGCATTTAAAAGTAAGTCTCATATAAAAAATAAATAAGTAAATCTCAACTTGAAAAGAAAAGGTCCACTCACAGATTTAGGATTTGGCTGGTACCACTTCGCTTCGTCGAAGAATATTACGGATCCTGCGATGATCTATAATCGAGAAACACAATTAGAATATAAGGTGTGAAATATGTTTCGAAATTAGACTAAACTTATCAATTTTTCAAATCCATCAACATTACATGATGTATTATGCTTGCGACTTGTCATATTACATGTATGTGCCTTAATATGAAACTTTTAGGGTGGTCCTTATCATTATAGGTTGAAACTAAAATGGTATAGAACTGTTTCTTTATCGCGTTGCGACGTAAGGTGTGGCGCGTCGTGACGCCCATGCAAGTAGAGTTAGGCAAATAATATGTTCTATTTTACATCGTAACGTTAATGGTTCTACATCGCGACTCCCACTTGATCAAGCCCGAGGTAGAGCCTCTGCTTGTCACACGTCGCGACGTCAAATATTGAGCGTCGTGACGCTCCCACAATCAGGCCCGAGGTAGTGATCCTCTGATTCTTACGTGTCACCACATTGGGTGTGGGGCGTCGCGACGCTAAGCCAATTTTCCAAGGCCTAGCATAACTCTATAATGTCTAACTTGCCCAAATGCATTCCCAACACTTCTACACTACAATCATTACACAAGCCACTCTATTAAGCTTCAACTTCATACATTCTATACCAATATGCCAATATTAAAACAACCATTTAATCTCATAACTCGTGTTTCAACTCAACATTTATGATTTCCAAAAATCTGGGCATTTCATCATACAATTGATTTCTTTGTTTAATATTCACCTAGATACACTCCCTAGCATGTCAATAACTCTAACATAGCATCATACCATCAAAATTCCACAATCCAAGTTTTGGGTCAAGATTTCCTTACCTCATTTCACTTGATTTTCTTCACAATTCAAGTCTTCTAGGCTTGATATCCTTCTTCCTAGCTTGTAGTGAGTTGGTTTACATTTATTTCCTTTTGATTTTTAGGTGGGAAATGGCTTCCCCTCTTCATTCCCTTCATTCATTTCTTTCTCTTTCTCTCTCACGTTTCTCTCATTCTTAAAATATTATGGATGCTTGAATAGTGTCCCCTTTTTATACTAGGGGCTAAATGTAAATGATTTAAATGTAAAAAAGTTTAGAAACTTTGATAATTCTCTAGATTACTCCCATGGTACTATTCATCTGAATTTTTGAGTTATATTTTGACCTGTGTCCGCTTTGAATTTCGAAAAATATCCAGCGTGAAAGTTGTAGGTCACGATCTTAGCTTTCCAACAATATAAAGTTCATAAAAATTGGAGATTGTATGAATAAGTTATGATCCAAATATCATGTGTTGTCCGAATTTAATCTTGGAATGAATTCCGTATCGTAAATGTGAGGAATTTAACTCATGTCCGAAAAGTCGTTTCATGAGCATGTATATGCTTGAACATGATTTACATCATGTATTATGTCATCAATAACTTAGTATTCTTCGAGATTATCGGGGTGTTATAAATTCTCCCCATTAAATAGGATTCATCCTCGAATCCCTTCTGATGATGAATTTCTTAGGTTTCTCTTGGTTTGAAGATATCTGGTCTCTACTACTCTTATATTTCTTAACATCCTCGAATCCCGGGATTACCGGGGTGTTATCGTTTGGTACCTTACCAGTCTGCGAATCTTATCCAGAAATAAAATTACCAAGAGACCTTTTACTGGAAAAGGTATAAGAGCCAATGAACCAATTACGTTTGTACATTCGGATGTTTACGGACCGATGAATGTAAGAGACCGAGTGGTTATCAATACTTCATCATACTTATCGATGATTATTCAAGATTTAGGTACGTTTACCTAATGCAACACAAGTTAGATACATTTGAAAAGTTCAAAGTATAGTATGCTGAGGTTGAGAACCAATTAAGTAAGACGATCAAAGCTCTATGATCGGTTCTTAGAGGAGAATACCTTGATAGTGATTTTGAGGAATTCTTCGTTGAGCATAGGATAGTATCCCAGCTCACAGCAACTAGAACACCACTGTGAAATGGTGTTGCAAAGAAGAGAAATCTGACCCTACTAGACATGATAAGATATATATTTAGTTATAGTTCACTACCTAGTTCATTTTGAGGATATGCATTGCAAACAGTCATGTATATCCTTAATGTAGTTACATCTAAGTCTGTTCCTAAGACTCCCTTATAGTTATTAAGTAGTCATAAATCTAGTTTATGATATTTCTGTAAACGGTGGTGTCCAACACATGTGCTGAAGAATAAAACTACAAAGTTAGAGCCACGTTCTCATGTGTGCCTATTTGTAGGCTATCCTAAAGAGACTATGGGTGGGTTCTTCTATAGTCCGGAAGATAATAAAGTATTTGTATAAAAAAAATGATACATTTCATGAGGATGACTATATGATGGAGTTCAAACCTCGAATTAAAGTATTACTCGAGGAGTTACTTGCTGGTTCGACCAGTACGCCATCATTAATAATAGTTGACAGAAGCATAACACCTTCGATATCTAAGCATCAGATGAAAGTATATTAGAATGATCTACCACCTAACCGAAATGGGATGGTTGTACAACAACCTGATCACTATCTCGAAGTTGGAGATGAACAAGTTATCACATCTAGTGATGGTGAAGATGATCCATTAACCTATCGTGGTGCAATGGATGATTCTGATAAAGATGAATGGCTCAAAGCCATGAACCTCGAGTTGGAGTCGATGTACTCGTACTCAATTTGGGAACTTATAGAACAACCTGATGGGGTAAAACTCATAGATTGTAAGTGGCTCTATAAGAGAAATAGAGAAGCAGATTGGAAGGTACAGACTTTCAAGGCTAGGCTAGTGGCCAAATGCTAAATCAAGAAAGAGAGAGTTGACTTTAAGGAGACTTTCTCACCAGTAGCCATGCTCAAATCCATCCACACTCTTCTCTCCATTGTCACATATTATGACTATGAGATTTGCAAAATGGATGTCAAGACTGTATTCTTGAATGACAATCTTGATGAGTGTATCTATATGGTACAACGAGATGGGTTTATAGCCTAAAATCATGAGGAAAAGGTTTGCAAGCTGTAAACGTCCATTTATGTACTCAAGCAGACATCTTGATCTTGGAACATAAGATTTGATACCACGATTAAGTCTTATAATTTTGAGCAGAACGTTGAAGAGCCTTATGTATACTAGCTCGTCATTGATGGTAATGTATTTTTTTTTCATTTTGTACATCAATGACATTTTACTCATTGGGAAAGATATAAAAATATTATCGGATGTGAAGTCCTGGCTAGCTAAACAATTCTAAAGGAAAGATTTAGGAGATGCCATTTATGTATTTGGGATCTAGATTCTTCAGGATTGCAAGAGATAACTGTTAGCTATGTCTTAGGCATCCTACATCGGCTAGATCCTTGTGCAATTTGGGATGCAAAATTCAAGAAAAGTCTACTTGCCTTTCCGACATGGAATTCATTTGTCAAATGAACAGTCTCATAAGACACCTAAATGAGTTGAGGAAATGAGACATATCTCATAGCCTCAGCAGTTGGTAGTCTCATGTATGCTATGTTATGAACGAGATCAGACATTTATTTTATAGTGGGAGTAGTCAGTAGGTTTCAGTCTAACCCAAGATTAGATCATTGAGTGGTTGTGAAACACATTCTCAAGTATCTTAAGAGAACGAGAAATTCTATGAAATCTCACCTTGTGTATTTTGGTGAGGATATGATCCTCATGAGATATACAGACTCTGATTTTCAGACGGATGTCAATTATAAAAAATCAATATCCAAATCAGTGTTTACCCTAGGTGGTGGGGCTTTGTGTGGAGGAGCATAAAGCAATCTTGTATTGCTGACTCCATCATGGAGGCTGAATATGTAGCAACTTGAGAAGCAGTTAAGGAAGCAGTCTGGCTCCATAAATTCTTGGGAGATCTGGAAGTTGTTCCAGATATGGACAAACCACTCACATTTTATTGCGATAATAGTGGTGCAGTGGAAAACTCCAAAGATCCAAGAAGCCACAAAAGAGGAAGCATATAGAGAGGAAAAATCCTCTGATGAGGGAGATGGTGCAAATGGGAGATGTAACTGTCACAAAGATAGAATCTGCAAAGAACTTGGTTGATCTGTTTACGAAGACCTTGACGACTAAAGTTTTTGAAGGTAGCCTAGAGGGTCTAGGATTATGTGACATGTCTTATTTTCTCTAATGCAAGTGGGAGATTATTGAGATATATGCCCTAGAGCTTCATGTAATATTTAAACGAAACTACTCGTTTGAAATAAATGATGCATTATTCATTTATAATTTTTTGATCTAAAATCACATATTATTTATTTTCTTGTTTAGCCTTGATTACTTATGTACCTTCAGGCTTAGTGTATGAGTATCACACACAAGAGGATTTAAGTCCGAAGTTAGTAATTTAAAATAGTCCATGAAGTGCAAAAAAACGAGTACTTTGTTAGTGGTTTATCTATAGTTACGGTTCATTCTATAAATGTATGGCGACCTTAATCCAAGATTGTCCTTGTAGTGACCTGAGAATGAAGACACCTTATATGATGTGATCATATAGGACTGGACACAGATATAAATGAATTTTTTATAATATCTGTTAAATAAAGAATTTATTTCAATCTATTAGATGGTCATATATGGATTGGTTTGAATCTTGAGTGTATTATGAACTCCCGCTCGGCGGGCTATTTCCATTGATTTACAAAGGTAAGGTTGGTGTAGACATCTCAACCAATAGCTACGTACATTGGGGACATGATTTGGTATGTAGCTAATGACTTTTTACATAGATATGGAATTCACTCCTTCTCGCGAGAAGTAGATGAATATCTTCCTTAAGGGTTGATTCGGTACTTGAAATATTAGAGCGCTCAAGTCTTTCTATTGCGAATATAAAGATTTACATTCATAACAGTTATGAATAAGTCATTCATTAGAGAATCAATGGCACTTATGAGATACTCATTAAGGGTAAACCAGTATGTATTGATTGTATCGATAGACATCGATGTAGTTCAGCTTATATTATATATCTACAGCGAAGAGTGTATAATCATTAGGTTTTTTAGTGGAATAACTTAAAGTTAATAATTTAGAATATTTAATTGAAGAGTTTAATTAATATTTCGGGAATATTATAGCTCGGAACTGTAGGTCCATTTGGTCCCCGTGCTAGCTCGATTGTAACAAATTAAATATAATTAGATGGTCTAATTATAAACTCATATATATTATTGATGATATTGATAATTAAAGTCACACTTAATAACTATGTTAAACAAGTTTAACCTAAAGTGTTCATTTAATGATTATTTAATTGAAACATTATTTTTGAAATTAATGAATTTTAAAATTTGATTTTAAAACTCAAAAATTCAAAAGGAGTTATAATTTTGAATTGTAACAAATGGAAGTTAATTTTTTGTCTTGTAACTTACTAATTTATTCACGATACATTAAACCAAAAATTGAATTTAGATGTTACAATAATGTATATGGATGAATTTTGCTAGGGGTTTTGGGATTGATTTTGTAATTTTAGTTACAAATTAATCTAACCAAAACCCTAGGTATATAATGAAAAAGGTTGTTTTCATTTTTGGCTAGTCTCATTATATATAAAAAAAAAAAAAAAAAAAAAACCAAATTTCCTAGTTCTTTTTTTTTCTCTTAAGTGTTGAAAGAAAAAAAAAGGTTGTATGACTTTTAATCTCTAATTTATTTAGAGAATAATTTTGGTGAGCATAGCCCACTCTATCTTTTTTTGGTCATGAGTAATAGCAGTGAAGACCTTATGGAACCCAACATAAAATCATCTTCTATTTTTCTTGTTGTTCTCGACAGTGAGAAGAAACATATGCTCACTGCCGCTCCTTATAGCTTCATTACGGGCTCGATTTATGTTGCAATTTAGTGCAGTTTTTGTGAAACATTAAGGGCTGTATTAAGGGTATTTTTGGGGCTGTTTTAGTGAGAAAAATCAGATTGTACTGTATTTCCAATTGCACCAAAACAATGATTATTTTGGTGTGCACAGTGAGCGTTTTTGGTATTGTAAAACTACATTATTTTTGGATTGTTGTGGGGGCTGTTTTGGTATTATTAAAAAAGTCAAAAATAACACAAAATAGTAGCCTGTAGGGTTGTCAAGTTTCGACATAGAGAGGGAAGGATCAGAAAAGTTTTCAAGTAGAACCCGGTGCCTATAACACCTCTGCCACGCGGAAAATCAGTTCCTACATAATTTCTACATTCAGATTTTTTCTTATATGAGACAACTAGTCATGTCACCAATTGGAATGATCGGTTCCACGTATGCATATAATAATGAATCCCTTAAGTGAAAATAGGAACATAGACTGACATGATCAATTCGACGAAACATACAAACAAAAATTACATGGGCATACACACAAGCTTATCCAATTGAAAAACAATACAATCGCATTATCCTCTCATGTAAATCAATGAACCCCTCACATATGTCACCACTCCTAACCCGATATTGATTATTAGAGATATGTGGCACATTCATACTCTTTGTGCTAGTTTTCCTGTCATCCAATATTTTCTGAGCCCAAGTTGTTAATCAAGTTATCATCGACTCAACCATTTTCTTCCTATCATAAAACCAATATTGTATTCCATTATAGTAATCCACTTTACCATTTTCTGAGGTTATATATGATTTATCGTACCATATCTAAATAAAAATGAATTCATTAAGCCTATCCAATCAATAAAAAAAATATTACTTATACTTTATAATTAAACAATGAAAATTGGTCTTTTGGGCGCCAATCATCCATTTAGGCGCTCCCTTACATCCCACATAAATTACGAGCTCCCATATCGGATGCCCGAAATTCATGGGGGATATATATGGGCACCCGCGTGGGTGCGTAAGGGTTCGAACTGGCGTCCGAATGTCAGACAGTACGCCCAACATATATGAGTTTTTCTATTAAAAAATCTTACTAACCTTATTTGATGAGTTTCCGACTAATGAAATTATAACACCCCGCCAGAGGCAGGATATTACCTGTAGGAGATAGGATTGACCAATCTCCATAAGCCTCTAAATTTACAAAAATCTGGCATGATGTATCCTAAAACTATATAATATGGATCTCAGTCCAGCATCAAAACGAACCTGAAATAAACATCATATATAAAAATGGACCTCAGTTCCACATCAACACATCAAAATCATCACCTAAGGGCTTTGTGCCCATATCATCTATCAATACTTGGGCTCTGTGCCCACAATATCATAAGCAATCAAAATATTTACTTAATATATATACAAACAGCGTGCTCAGCACGACAAATAAAATATTGATCACAGATCATAGACCTTTAAAACTCTTCCTAGGACACTTGCGAGGGTGACTACAACTTGAGTAATCCATCATCCC
The DNA here is from genome assembly GCA_019454045.1 of Zanthoxylum bungeanum. NCBI lineage: Eukaryota > Viridiplantae > Streptophyta > Magnoliopsida > Sapindales > Rutaceae > Zanthoxylum > Zanthoxylum bungeanum. Next base: position 11,037 of record SKCR01008869.1, on the reverse strand, counting down.
GAGTAGGATATCTGAGTCAAAGTGGATGACTGATTAGGTTTCTAACCTGCAAAACTAACGGTGGTGGCGTGAGTTATTGAAACTCAGTAAGTAACCACACACACTATAAACGAACAAGATTGAAACTTTAAATAAAATACTTATGAAAATATATACATATTTACAGTTATTTATTAGAACACCTATAACTAATATCATTTTTTTTTACTTCAGGAAACATGGGTCCATGAGACGTACCTGGAGTGAATCAAAGTAACTTACACGCGTACCTCTTTGAACATTAATACTTCAAATTACACTTAATCCAAAGTACATAACTTATGCAAACTTCCAAATTCTCTACATTACGAACATGTCATAATCGTCAAGAGTAAAATGCATCACACATATTCATTCACATTACCTCATGCTTATTAATAAACTTTACTTATCATGCCATTAGACCAAGTCTTACTAACAGGCTTCATGAATTCACCTCTACACAAAAACCTTATATATATAAATAATTATTTAGTACTTTACATAAACATACAAACAAGTCATATTTAAACCTCCTACATAAGCCTATTATCAAGTTTTCAAAGTCTACATAAAACACAACTTCATTGCTTGCAATAACATTATCATCATACACTCAACTTCAAACTCATCTTACTCACAAAATCTTACATCTTTAAACATAATCCATAGGTTCTGCCATACAAGAAAGTTGACAAATGGTAATTAATAACAACTCAAATCATAACATGTTCTCAAGCATGAATCTTTACAAATCATCAATAAAACTCCACATATCACTTTCCCCAAGTGAGCTCTATATTCGGCCATAACCTTAATTTTATAATCAAAAGTTTCTTTTAACCAGAACAAACTATACTCAAGTCAAGATATTATTTTAAACTTAATTCATCATCATTTTCATCATAACATAACAAAAACAACAACCCCAACACTAATATCAAATTCAGTCGAGGTAAATTTCTTACAACTTTACTCATATTAAAGTATTATTTAAAGCTCAACTCATCATCAAAATAAACAAAATATAATCTCTCTATATAAGTGTAAATTTGGCCATATAAACCAAGAAGGTATGTTTGAAGGTTTCATCATTATTCAAAATAATCCAAGCTACAACATCTCCAAACACATGACCTACCATCATATCTTATCATTATAATAAAACTACTTCTTAACACATGCTGGATTTGACCAACACAAGAGAGATGCAACTTCAATCATTTTCAACATCAAATACACAACTTATATTAAGGCTTCATTCGAAGCATAAATCATAACACATGATCGTCAAGAATAAAGAAAATCAGACCTTACCGCACAATATAAATTTCTGCCAGCCCCTATTGTTGAGGAAAATTGGGCATTTACACATAAAGGCTTCAATCCATGCTAATACCATCATTATATCCTCCAAAATACATGCTAACAACTTTATTAAAGCTAAAATTCACTCATTGATATTTTAGGGTTCATGATAGACGAAATTAAGGAACATACAAACATGTATGATATTATGAAATTAGAGAAAATAATGATAGAAACTCACTTACTTGAAGAATGAGCTTGAGATTATCATCTCCATTCCATATAAATCCATGCCAACATCACTAATCACCATTCAAAAATTTAAAAATCAACCCCATTACAAATGCTTATAATCGGCCATCACTAGAAAAATTCAACTTGGAATTTTTCATCACCACTCAAACAAACTCATACTTAATCATCAATATATACGTGAAACATCTTCAAATCAATAAAAACAACTTCCATTTAAAACTCTAAGCATTCAGTCATAACACATTTTTCACGACTATTTTGGTTTCAACAGAAACCTAAGACAACACATGCTATAGCATTTCCAAGTATATGAACTATCATCACCCATTATCAAAAATAACAAAACAACCCTTCCCAACATGAAGGTAGGTTCGGCCAAGGCACTATATTTATGGTAAAATTGGGCATTTAACTGAATGAGGCTTAATCCATGCTTACTTTTCCATGAGATGCATGATTATGCATGCTAGTTACTCTAATTAAGCTAAAAAGCAAGAATGATGAACTAGGGTTCATGGAGAAGAATTTGGGGCTTTTAATATTCATGCCCAAAACTGAAAAATAAGACTAGGAAAAGAAAGAAGAGTTTACAATGCATGGAAAATGAACTTCGAACCATCAAATTTGCATGACAAACTTGGAAGCATTTGAAGCAAAGTGGCATGAAGGAGAGTTCTCTCTAATTTCATTTTTTGATCATGAAAGAGATGAAGGAATAGTACTCTTTATATAGGCAAAATAGGGGCTAATTTTAATTGAAGGGAGTGGCTTAGATTGTACCAAGTGGCAAAAATATATGGGCAGTCCACGTTTTTACTGTTCATCTGATTTTGAACTGACATTTCGACTTAGTTCTGTTCCGAATTTTGGAAAATATCCAATGCGAAGGTTGTAGATCTTTGTCTTAGCATTCCGACGATTTAAAGTTCATTAAAATCGAAAACGTTATGGCTAAAATACCAAATACTATGCGAATCGTGTTAAAATTTAAATCCACAGCGAAATTGAAAAATTTTAACTTCGTGTTTTGAAAATAATTATATAAGTAGTAAAATGCTAATAATGCATGTTTGAATGCTTAAAGATGTCACACAAAACATAAATAAATTTCATAATTGTACCACGAAACCCGGGCTGTTACATTCTCCAATCCTTATAAAAATTTTGTCCTGAAATTTTCCCCGTCCTTATGATTTGGAACTGAACGCACGTACATGTTAATCTTATCCGTATTCAAAATTCATCTAACTTACACATTTTTAAAAGTTACTTGTTTCACACTGTTGGATAATATGACCCATAGTGTCACTATTTGTACAGATCATAGTGTTGTTGTACAAATTAACTATGTGACAAGGAAATTGCACTCTCATCATTTGTGATTAGATCACCTTAGATATATAAATGAAGAGAGGTCCATATGATTAGTTCCTGGATTGAGATGATATGAGACAGTATCAGTCCACGAAGGATTAATCATTAAATATCCCTATTCGTAGTATTATCGAGACTGGACATCGATAATGCGGAATAGGCTAGTATTGCACTTGTGCGCGTTGTGAGGGCACAACATCATAGTTCTCATATATTTGGGTATTGGATACTCATGCAAGTGCGATAGGAGGTTGTGTTTCACCGATGGTACGGGAAACAGCTTCGCTCTGGATAGACCCCTCGGAATCCCATTGGTATTATGACTATGTGTCTATGGGAGTCCGACATCAGGGTAGGTGTATTTGGTCTTAACCTGAGACTTACACCGCTAATGCTTACGACAATCAATATACTTTAGTTGAGGTCATCCAGGGCTGTAACAGGTTCTGTGTACGCCAATGCTGGGTATATTGAGAATCGTAGAGTATTGGGTGTGATGTCAAGACGGAAGTATCACTCCAGTCATAGTGGAGATGATGTCACGCAGGATACGGTATTAGTGCTCTTAAGTGCTGGCCGGCCATCGGGATATTATGACAAGGTCATGTATATCCGATTATAGAGACTAGTTACCAGACATCCGACATGTGCTTCGGACGGGGCATACACTTATCCAGCCCCAGCCCTAGCACGTGACTATCCGATACTGGACCGATATACATGATACTTGGTATACTACGCTTGATATAGATCTTAAATATTCTTAGATGAATATGACCGGAGAATTGGGTAGACTTCGTGCTTTGCTAGAAGCCGATCTTGCCTCGTAAATCGGTAGAACGTAGTACTTGGTACGTACGTGATTCGGATACTCCGACGACCGTATTTACTACCGACTTATCCGGGGATCTCATGGGTCGCTTCCCGATAATCCACCGATGACGTATGACTCGCACTCTTAATTAATCTGGGATTATAAATAGAAGAGAGAGAAAATTAATCTAGGATTAATTACAGAGATATTTTATCTAGGATAAAATATCGTCTAGAGAGAGATAATGATTAATTTGGAATTAATCGGTAAATTAATATATTCGATATATTAAATGAAATTAGATTTCGACGCAGAATTAAAATTAGATTTTAATTCGGGCGAACGAATTAATTTAGAAGTAATTCGTTAGCGATATGAATAGTGAATTTGCTAAGCGTAATCATTTAATTACGACGCGACGAAAAATTCGCTAATTGAGAATTAGTGAACTCGAGCCTGAGTGTGATTGCGAGCGCATTCGTATTTCGAATTCGAGTGCGGCAACGCAAGTCACATCAAGCGTCAAATCATTCGTCACATCAAGCGTCAAATCATTCATCACATCAAGCGTCAAATCAATAGTCACTTTGAGTGATGTGATTGATTGATTGATTGATTGATGTGATTGATTGATTGAGTGATTGACACACATCAAGTCACTTTAATAAAGTGACATTGAATAGTAGATGGAAGTAGATGAAATAGTGAAATTGGTTGAGACTTTTACCATTTAATTATTTAATGAATTATTTGGTAATTGTTTAATGTATTTTCTTGGAAATATATAAAGTTTTTGGAAAATCTTTTGGCAACATTTACACATTTTTTCTCTCCATCTCTCCTCCTCTCTTTCTCACGCCCAAGGGGCTGTTTTCTCTCCTATTTTTCACAGCTCACTGCCGTGAGCTTTAAGGGAAGCAAGAGTGTGTTTTTGATGCAAAAACACAAGTGCTAGCACACTTACGAGACTTGCGAAGGTGGTAGGGAGGTTCACCCATGAGGCGGGATCCGTTCGACGAAGCTTGGAGCTTGACGAAGGACCATCTTCACGCCCAAAACAGTGAGCAACATCACTGCAGTTCACGCCCTTGGCAGTGGGGTTTTTTAAGTTTTGTTGCTTGCCGCGTCTCTCAACCGATCGATGTGAGTATTCCGCTACCTCATTTGATGTATTCACACATGTATTTCATTGCTTGTTTGATCTTGGGACCTAGAAACAAACTTAACAATGGCATCAAGAGCTATAGGTTCAAGCATGAAATTGTAGGGCTTAAAATTTGGGTAAATTTGTTTTGAGCATGATTTGAATAAATTGATTGTTTGAGTATGCTTATAACATGTCTAATTGCATTTTGGTTGGACCAATTTGTTGAAAATTGATTTGGAATAATTTTCCCCAATATTTTATGCCTTGGCCGAATGTATTATGTATTTTGGGTTCTTGGAATTTTTTGAATTTTGATTCATTAGATGAATGGAATCATAATGTTTGATGGTAATTTAAGGTCAATTGGATTGTACTTTGAATTGAACATAAAACCCCCAAATCCTCATGTTGGCCGAATAGGTATATGCCCTAATGTCTTGGCAATTTTGATTTTTGAACAATTGGATGTGTTGGAAATCATTTAGGATGTTGATTTAATGTCGATTGTGGGTTTGATTGGATTGAAACCAAATCGGACACAAAATCCCTCCTTGGCCGAGAGCATTAAAGCATGTAATGGGTTTGATTTTTTCATTTATGTGTTGGACATGTGATAATGATAATGAACATGATTAATTGGACTAATTTCATGTTTTGGAAATATTGATTTGGGTAATTAATCATGAAATGCACTTTAGGTAATTAAATTGCGAAATTGGATTTTGTGTATTTAATTAATTGGGCCTAATTTTGGAAATTGGACTTTAATGTTGTAATTGGGCTTATTGGGCTTGATTTTTCAAGATGAGTTTAGGCCAAATGGATTGGATCCAATTGGGCCCAAAACCACTACCATAAAGCCCAAATGTGACTTAATGAACCTTTAAAGTTTAATTGGGCCTAATGGGCCTAAATTGATTTCCGGGCTTATGGGGTTACTCCTTGATTGGGCTTTGGTTGCCGAAGCCCACACCTTAAAGAAATTAATTAAAGCCCATTGGACTTGAATTAAACTAACGTTGGACGTTAATCGGGCTTTGAGACCCAACGCGATTAAATTTGGAATTTAAGTCAAAAATGTTTATTAAATAAAGTGTAATATTTAATTTGGAATTAAATAATGAATTAGTATTAAATACATATTAAATTGGATTTGATATTGTAGTTTAATTTAATTCGAGAATTCGTACTTTGAGTTCTTATTCGCAAAAACGAGTTTGACTCGAGCAAAATCAAATCGTTGTTTGAACATTGGATGATCACATAATTATCAGATTAATTAATTTGATTAGATTGATTGATAGCATGCTTTTGTGTGAATACGTGGTTGTGATGATGAATAATGTATATCGGATGGATATTAGTCGGGTGGGGCAATTTTGGAAATTGTTGTAATAAATTCGATTTATTAAATTGGACCTGCGTGTCCAGCCTTATCACCTCTATTCTCTTTGTATTCTCTTCTCACATATTCCCCTAATGTAAATGAGGTTTCTTTAGAAGTGTAGTGTAACGGGTAGAAGTAGTACAAGTGCTAGCTTGAGTGAGAAAGGGAGATTTGATCTAGGATCAATGTAAAGTATCCATCCGCATATCATTATTATTTATTTTCATACTCGCTTTATTATGTATTTAGAATGCATGTTTAAGGGTGTATGATGATGAGACCTTAACAAAGATAATGAAATTGGTAGCCAATTTGCACGCGAAAAACCCTCTTCAAATATCATGCATCTTTTCCTTCCATTGAGTGATTCTTACTCAAGATCCTAGATTGGCATGGGTTGTTGGCCAAAGTAAAGCCCTTGTCCGTCGAAGATGTGTTTGAATCACGAAGCTTTGTTCCATATTGGTGTCTTGTCCAAGTTGTGGTTTGTTGGCCAAAGTCAAGACCACTTCTTGTCCAACGACATTGATTACGAAGCTTCCATGGTCAATGGGTCCGCGCTTGACTGGGATCATTAGGTTTGTTGTGCCAAAGCCAATTCCTAGTTGATTCAGAGGAAAAAGGTTAGGGTATATATTCGATATATAGGCATATATAAGATATATGTTTCGGACTTGGATGTCCACCTACTGGATCTAGGAGTTGGATGAGATCCAATTGATCTTCGAGATCTACCTAGTTAATTATCATACAATTTGTTGGCCAAAGTCAAGATTGTTTGATATTTAACGGGATCCTAGCCCACTAGGAAACACGGTTTCCCAAGTACTCAACAGAGGGTTAGAGGCTCGACGAAAAATAGTGGGAGGCAAGAATTGAATTTGCAATATTCGTTCAATTAGTCGCCATACGCGCTCAAACAAATATCATTCATCGTATATTAAATGTTAGTTGGAGTAATATTTAAATTGTTGTTTTAATAAACAGTTAGACTGTATTATAGTTGATTATATATAATTGGATTATATTAATCAATATATTTGAATTAATTAATTTCTGTTTACAGTTGATTTTAAAATTAGATTATAGTAATCAATGTAATTGAGGTTAATTAATTTGGATTATATTTGATTATATAGTTGGACTATTATAATCATTATAATATATAGTACCACTAATCGTTGATTAAATAGTTGAACTATTGTAATCAAGATAAAATTGAAAAATTGAATATTTAAAATATAATCTTGGATTAAATGTTTTAAATGATTTAATTTTCAAATTGGGAACAAAATAATAGGTTACTTTATTTGATAAAATAACTTATTGAACCTAAGCCCAAAATTAAGCAAATAAGTAGAGCGTAAATCTTTGGAAGATTTATGTGATGATGACTTTAGTGCTTAATTTAACATACTTGTCAAAAATCTATGTTTAGATTTAATAAGTATTAAAATTGCAATAAATAATTCTTGGAGATTAATTGACTATTCTAGAGGTGAAAAGTCAAAGTTTGCAATTGGGCATGTAGCACAAGGTGCACATTTTTTTCAATATTCTAAAACCCAAGGCTTGGCCAAAAGTTTGTGAAATATTGAAAAGGATAATTGACATATCCCAAAGTGACTACCATTTGGATATGGCAGACACGAAGGAATTAAAGAAAGGGCAAAGCTCTTACTTTAAAAATGATTGTCAAAGTTATGTTCACTACTAGTATTGAAATTAGATTTTAAATACTTAGTGTGGTACATAAAATATATGTATTGGTGTTCAGAATCTGCTTTGAGCAGGATACTGACTTCAAGCTGAGATTGCTCTGCGAATCGAAACGGGACAAAAGTCGCTGTTTCGACGTAGATACCTAAGTTTAGGAACTACCCTTCGGGTGTGTACTTAAATTAGGAACTGTTATAATGTAACTAGTTTGACTAGAGACATTTTCTCTATATCAGTGTTTAATCTATTATGGATAAACCTTTATATTCTAGAACACTAAGTGTTTCATTATATAAAGATGATACTGAGATAAACACATTAGATGTGAATAACTGAATTTATATTTTGAATATAATTAAAATCTCAAAACATATAAAATGACAAATAAATAGCTCAAATTGATTGGATCAAGTAGAGACTTATTTATGGCATTGTTGTCTAGGACAGAATTAAACAAGACTCGTATATCCGCACTTTTGAAGAGTGGGTACTAGGACTGATTTGACTATTCAAATAAAGTCTACGAATCTAGTTTGTTAGGTAAAGTACCTAAAACACTGTTTACTTGGTAATAGTGTAAGTGCCACCGATCTGTTAGCCCTATTCATGGTGAAGTTAGTGGGCCCATATCTAGCTAGGCTAGATGTGAATATGAATATTTCGTGACCTTAACGGATGTGGCATCACGTTATGGTTATGTGTTTCTTTTGAAGAACACAAATCATGAACTTTTAGAGTTTCGACACGAAGTAGATAAAATAGATCGACTATAGTATTATACAATCACGGTAAGACCGTAACGAAAATACTGAAGCAGTAAGTTTCAAAAATACATGAAAGAGTATGGTATTCTTTCAGATGAGGACTCCTCCCGAGACACGTCAGTTAGACGGTGGTCAAGAACAAAAACTAAATTTTGTTGGACATGATAAGGTTTATCACGAGTCGCTCTGAGCTAGCATTTCCTTCAACAGGATATGTATTAACAGTGCAAAACTTATTTAGAATAAGGTTCCATATAAATCTGTTTGACAGATATCATATAGGATATGAACAGGAAAAGAAACAGGGTTTCTCATTCCTAATAATTAGGTATGCCGGCATAACGTTTGGATGATACCAAACTAAGGACCCAAATTGGATAAGTGCCATATATAGGTTATCCTAAGGGAAACCATAAGTATAGTACTTATACATCTCACAAGAGAACAATGTGATTGTTTCTCGCCATGCGGTTTTCCTAAGAGGAATACCGATATGCAGTGGTCAGTGGGAGGATGGTGATACTCGATGGAAATCGAGTAATACTATTCAAGGCACGAAGTCCTTAAAGAAACACAAACAGTTCATCAATGATGAATCTGTACCATTAATCTTCGAATACACAAGAACCTCGTAGATCGGAGAGAGTCAGAAAACACCTGGGGTATGGGTTTCTGATCTCACCTCATAAAGATATCAATCTTATAGAGGTGTACCTCCGACTACGTTTTGAGGAAGTGATACGAGGTATCGACTCCCTTTTATGGCAAGTACCATGAGTCCGAAATGGATACCATGTATAACAACTATGTTTGGATACTAGTCGTTGTATCGCAAGGCATTGTGCCTATTGGTACTGTAAATGTCTTCAAGGAAGACATACATGGATGTCAACATACCAACGTACAAAGCTAGGCTTGTGACGGAAAGGTATCGTTATCAACATAGTGTTAATAACGGTTCAACCTTTTACCTGTTGCCATGGTAAATCCATTTTGATGATGCTTATATGATACTGAATATTTCATTTATGAATATGTCAGTTATAGATCAAAATCGCTTTCCTGAAAAGGAAACCTTTTGGAGAATGTTTACAACATCCTGACGATTTTGTATAACCGACAAACAGGTTTGCGGGTTATTCGATCCATGTTTGGATTGATGCAAGCATTAGGTTCTTGGAACTGTCGTTTTGAAATAATCATAATGGTTTATGATTTGACTCAAAACGAAATGATTCTTGTGTATATAAGGAGGTTAGTGGGAGCGCACTGATAATGAAATTCCCATAAAGCGATTGGTGAAAGCTTGGCTTTCGTAGAAATTCTCCGTAGAATTTTGGGGAGTAACAACCTTTATTCAAGGAATAAAGATCTACTGGGATAGATTTGGAGTTGTTAACACTCTCTGGGAAATTGTACATTTAAAATGTACTTGATTTGGTGTCTCATACGCTTCGAGCATATGGTGTTGGACAATTATGACCCATAGCGTCACTATTTGTACAGATCACGGTGTTGTTGTACAAATTAACTATGTGACAAGGAGATTGCTCTCTTATCATTTGTGATTAGATCACCTTAGATGTATAAGTGATGAGAGGTCCCTATGATTTGTTCCTGGACGGAGAATGATATGAGACAGTATCAGTCCATGAAGGATAATCATTAAATATCCCTAGTCAGAGTATTATCGAGATTGGACATCGGTAATGCGGAAAAGACTAGTATTGCACTTGTGCACGTTGTGACGGCATAACAGGCATAGTTCTCATATATTTAAGTATTGGATACTTATGCAAGTGCGGTAGGAGGTTGTGTTTTACCGATGGTACGGGAAACAGCTTCGCTCTGGATAGACCCCCGCGGAATCCCATTGGTAGTATGACTATGTGTCTATGGGAGTCTGCAATCAGGGTAGGTGTATTTAGTCTTAACCTGAGACTTGCACCGCTAATACATACGACAATCAATATACTTTAGTTGAGGTCGTCCAGGTTTTAACCGGTTCTGTGTACGCCGATACTGGGTATATTGGGAATCGTAGTGTGTTGGGTGTGATGTCAAGACGGAAGTATCACTCCAGTCATAGTGGAGATGATGGTCACGTAGGATACGAAACTCGTTCTCTTAAATGCTCGAGCTATCGGGATATTATGACTAGGTCATGTTTATCCGATTATAGAGACTAGTTTACTAGACATCCGATATGTGCTTCGTACGGGCAGACACAATTCCAGCCCCAGGCCTTGCA